>MU270033.1:690777-963292 GCA_021432635.1 Thozetella sp. PMI_491
GTAGTGTAAACTCCGGGGGTCTGCATAATAATAGTCCCAGGGACCGTTCCGCTGGCTGGAATCGTTGTCAGCGTGGTAGGACCAACGATGGACGCGGCGCCGGTGTATATCGTCGTGATCGTCGTGTAACTCGGCGGGGTTTGCACGATTACGGTTCCAAGAACGGTCCCCGAAGCTGGAACTGTCGTTGTGGTCACGGTTGAACCTGAATATAGCGTAGTGATAGTAGTATAACTCCCGGGCGTTTGCACGACAATAGTCCCTGGAACAGTCCCGCTTGCTGAGACCGTCGTCACAGTTGTGGGGCCAAAAATCGAGGCCGAGCCTGTATAGAGCTCTGTGACCGTAGTGTAGCTCTGTGGGACCTGTACAATCACGGTGCCGATAACGGATCCCGACGCCGGCACTGTAGTCGTGGTCACGAATGAGCCCGGATACAGTGTCGTAATTGTCGTATAGCTCGCGGGAGTTTGCACCAAAACCGTGCCCTGCTGCGTGCCTGAGGGCGGAATGGTGGTCGTAGAAGGCCCCGAGAGGGAGTCTGTACCAGTGTACAGGATCGTAATCGAGGTATAAACGGCTGGAGTAGCCACAATGATCGTCCCGGCTATGCTGTTGCTTGGCGGTATGGTTGTGAGCGTCGTGGGACCCGCGATGGAATCGGCACCGGTGTAGAGCGTGGTGACGGTTGTGTAGATGGCGGGAGTGAGAACCACGATCGTCCCTGGGACCGTGTCGCTTGGTGAGATAGTTGTCACCGTCGTTGGGCCCGAGAGCACACCCGTACCGGTATAGAGTGACGTCACAATCGTGTAGCTTCCTGGAGTCTGCACCAAAACGGTCCCAGGGTTGGTGTCGGTCGGAGTCATCGTTGTCGTGCTGGGCCCTAGAAGCTGACCAGGCCCCGTATACATTGTTATGATCGTGACATAGCTGGCGGGGACTTGTATAAGGACCGTGCCCGGTGTTGTGCCGGCGGCAGAGTACGTCGACGTAATTGGGCCCACAATTGGACTCGCTCCAGTATACAAGATAGTGGTCGTGAGAGTCCAGGAGGCGGGCGTCTGCACAATGATGGTTCCGACGACGGTACCGCTGGGGTTCACTGTTGTCGTCGTCGGGCCCGAGATAGGGTCTGAGCCCGTATAAGACACCGTGATAGTCGTGTAGACCGGGGTCTGGATGAGCACCGTACCGGGAGCGCCCGCAGAGGGCGGGATCGTAGTGGTGACTGGCTGTGAGATCGGAAATGGCCCTGAATACGATACCGTCACTGTGGTATAGCCCGCGGGCGTCTGGATGACTACGGTACCTGGTGCCGTGCCCGCGGCTTGGATCGTCGTCACCGTAGTCGGGCCGGAAATGACGCCAGGGCCGGTGTAAAGAGTCGTAATCGTTGTGTACGAGGCCGGGGTTTCGACCCACACGACGCCAGGGTTAGTTCCTGAAGGTGGGATTGTCGCCACTGTCGTAGGCCCGGCGATCGGGCTGAGGCCAATGTGCACCGTGGTAAGGGTGATGTAGCGCGCCGGAACACCTACAATGTAAGTACCGGGAACAGCACCGCTGGGCGCAACTGTGGATAGCGTGGTTGAGCTGGTCACGGCTGGGTCTGAGTTTATATAGGTCACAGTTGTGGTGACGTAGACCGGGGGCGTGGCTACGATATATGTTCCAGGAATGCTGATCGCTGGCTCTACTGTGGAGATTGTTGTCGGGCCTGTAACTGCAGTGTCTGTTCCTGTGTATAGAACCGTAAGCGTCACATAGGATTCCGGGATACCGACGATGTAGGTGCCTGAAGCCGTGCCGCTCGGCTGAACTGTCGACAGGGTCGTGGGGCCCGTGACGGCGCTGTTGCCGCCTGTGTAGAGGACGGTTGAAGTCACAAAGCCAGGTCCGGCCACCTCAATGATATAAGTACCAGGGGCAAACCCGCTCGGTGCAACCGTGGAGATGGTTGTGGCAGCGCCGATCGTCCCCGGCCCCGTGTACGTAATAGTGGCTGTGACGAATCGCCCAGGCGTAGCCACGATGACGGTTCCCGGGATAGTACCCCGCGCCGAGATCGTAGTTAGTGTTGTCGGAGCCGCCAGGACGTCCGTACCTGTATAGAGGACGGTGGTGGTGGTATAGGTCAGGGGAGGCGGGGTCTCGACCACCACAGTCCCTGGCAACGTGCCTTGTGGCGGAATCGTTGTCACCGTTGTCGGTCCGGTGAGAAAGGCTGAGCCGGGATACAATGTTGTGATGGTAGTGTATTGGCCAGGGGTGGCCACAATCACGGTGCCGGCAGCGCTGCCCGAAGGAGAAATAGTAGTGAGCGTTGTCAAGCCAGTGAGGGCCATCGTGCCGGTATAGAGCGTCGTGACAGTCGTGTAAACCACAGGTGGCGCAGGCGTCTCTATGATCACTGTGCCGGGCGCCGTTCCGCTTGGAAGGATTGTCGTGACTGTCGTGGCCGCCGTGATCTGGTCGGAGCCCGTGTAGAGGATCGTAATAGTTACGAAGACTGCGGGGGTCTCGACTAGTACAAAGCCCGAACTCGTTCCACTGGGCTGGCGGACAGTGACGGTTGCCGGCCCCGAGATCTGTCCCGGCCCTGTATACACCGTAGTCGAAGTGATGTACCCGGCCGGGGAAGGTGGTGGCGAGGTAATGGGCGGCGTGGTGGGAGCTGGCGTTTCTACGACTATAACCCACGGACTCGTACCGCTTCCATGGATCGTGGTCACCGTCGTCGGCCCGGCGATTTGGCCCGGTCCTGTATACATAATCGTGGATGTGACGTACGAAGGAGGGATCTCGATGCGAACAGTTCCGGGGTTTCCGGAGATAGGCGGGATAGTGGTTGTGATTGGAGCGAAGATGGCATCCACTCCAGTGTAGAGCACCGTGGTGGTGATGTATGGCAAAGGGGTCTCCACAATAACAACCCCTGGCCACGTGTCGGACGGCGGGATGGTAGTCACTGTCGTCGGAGCGGAGATCTGGTCAGATCCGGTATAAGGAATCGTCGAAGTGACGAATGAAGCAGGGATGTCGACGATGTACACGCCAGGATACGTCGACGATGGCGCGATCGTGCTCACTGTGGTCGCCGCGGAGATTCGCCCGGGCCCTGTATAAATAACGGTAGATGTGATGAATTCCGCAGGTAGCAGGACGACCACCAGCCCCGAGCGCGTCCCCGTCGCAGAAACCGAGGTCGTCGTGGACGGGCCCGTGAGGACGCCCGGGCCCGTGTAGATGATGGTGATAGTTTCGTAACCAGCAGTGGGAGTGGGCGTGGGGGGAGGTGCGTATGAGCCCAGCGTCATGATGATGACGTGCACCGCCCATGTGCCCGACTTAGGCAGCGTGATCGTGATTGGCGCCGTGATACTGCTTGTGCCGGTATAGAGTTGATATTCGGTATATGTAGGGTCGACCGATTGGCCTGATGACACTGGACTGCTCATCACCGGAGGTGACTCGACTAGCTCGCTAGAGGACAAGGGGCTGCTCGTCGAAGTGCTCGTTACCGATGATGACTCGACGAGGTCACTCGAGGTACTGCTGCTTGTGGAGCTACTCAAGACAGGCGGCGTCTCGATGATGACAGTGCCTGGCCATGTACCACTCGGCGGTATCGTGATGGTGATGGTTTCCCTAAGCGTACCGGGCCCAGCAATAGTGATAGTTGCCCATACAGGCTCGACTTCGTGGCCAGAAGAGGGGGGCGGCTCGATCGATGACGATGACGAAGACAGCGTGTTTGCGGAAGGGCTGTCGACTATCTCCCCGCTGGACTGCGCGCTAGACATACTCGTCGTCGAGGTCGTGAACGTGTGCACGGCGCTCGAAGAACTGCTCGGGGCCGGCTCAGCTGTGACGAAGATGGTGGTCACGTAGGTGTAACATATCTCTCGCGGCTCGGGCTCACCGAAGCCTAACCCTTGCGCCTCAAGAAGGTGGTGTTTGGGGTGACCCCGGTGCGGCTTCGCCGACGCACCATGGATGCACCAGAGCAGAACTGCGATCGAGGCGAAGCGAAAGTTCGCCAACATCAAGTTCGCCTTGCGTGCTGGCCAGTACCCGGTGTCGACCGCGCGACGCGAGGGTACGGCCTAAACGGATATGACGGGTCCAGTGGCCGGTGGTTTCTCATGGAGAACGAGCACGAGGGCTTCGGGAGAAGAGCCGCAAAATCGTGTCCGCGTCCGCGCGATGGGAAGGGTGGTCCATGAGCATCTATGAGTAATATCTACTTCCGAAAACATCCTCCACAGCCCCCCCCCCCCCCCCCCTTTTTTTTTTTTGCCTCCTTCTAGAACCCGTTTTCCTCGCTACCTCCCAGCTCGCGCCCCTCCGGTCGCTGGTGACCTCGTCATAGGTCCATTGCCAGATAGCCGTTTTGGGAGCAAATACTAATTACAGCCCTGCTGGCTGGGACGCATATCCCCAGCTGTCCTGTGGGGCGACCCACAAGCCGATGGCCCTCGACGTATAACTTCGACCGTGTGGAATGTAAACACCGGCCAGGCAGAGCTGCGCGGCCGGCATTCGTGGCAAATAAGGATGCTGATAGACACCTTGCGCTATCTCCGCCGAATCTCTTGCATCTTTTCGCATTATATCCTGCTATTTTCTGGTAGATGGCAGTCGGACCGTAGTTGATACTGTACGTCCAAAGACCGTCGCGACACGCGTGAGCCCGCAAGAGCCTCAGCGATCGAATTCGGCCCCACTCAAATAGTCCATACCCCGGGTCCCGTTATGTTTCAGGCCGTGCACGACACCAGCTGGCCTTTCCTTTCTCGGCTGCTTCCGGCAGGCCTGGTTCTGCATGCAACGGTCATGATATAAGAGACCCCAGCCCCCTCGCCAAGAGAATGCGAGCAGGATAGAAGACGAGAGGCAACATTGCCACCCTCGTGAGATACGGTGACGAATAGAGCCCCCCCTAACTGTTACGAGTTATGATCACATCGGCGGGCAGGCTTCTTGGTCGAATCCTCGCCTTTATATATTCCCTCCAAATCAGACTGCATCTCCCTGCATATTCCTTCCAGGTTAAAGAAATGTGGCTAGTGAGTTCTTTGCGCTATTTTTCTTTACTCTCTAAACCATACACCTGTAGATACTGCTTTTTGTCTGTATAATAACAATACCAAACGCGAGTCAGGTAAGAATCTCGAAGTCTCTCTAGAAGCCCCAGTCTTCGCGGATGATTTTCGCACCGTGCTCGCCCACCATGAAAACGGGCCCTTGGATGTTGACGTCCGGCACCGTCGGCATGATGCTGCTGTCGACAACGCGTAGACCGCTCGTCCCGTACACCCGAAGGCGCGGGTCGACCACACCGCCGTTCTCCCGGGGAAGCATGCGGTTCGTACCGCTGGCATGCCAGTTGGGGACGGTAGTGGCCTTGATGTATTCGAAGATGGCGTCGTCGTCGTCATCATCGACCGATGCACCAGGTGCAACTTCCCCGTTGTGAGGGCCCACGGTGAACTGCGCCAACTCGGGGTGCGCTAGGATCTTGCGCAGATCACGGAAGGCGTTGATTGCAACAACGCGATCGGCCGGGTGGGAGTAGTACTAGATAACATTAGGATACGCTGCCAACCCAGTAAACGATAACTGCAGTGTGCAGCCTTGTAAGACATACATTCGGGTTAATGATGGGCGCGTCTCCCATCACGTTGGACTGAATGGTGACGTTCCCCTTTGACAAGGCTACTAGACTCGACGCGGTGAGGGAGATATATGACTGATTCAACGACCACATGTAATTCGGCGTCGGGCCTTCGGGGTAGAAAATAGACTCGAACAGAAACTCAACCGTAGACCGGTTGGTGAGGCCCTCATCAACAACAGCGCCGCCGCCGATGGCGCGGAGGTGCGCGTCGGAGAGGCTCTGGAACGCATTGGTGATGCCGGAAGGAGCCGTGTAGTGGCCAGAGCCGTTGGCATAGTACTCTGCCTGTGAAGCCTGTAGCAGCGGAAGATCAAAAATCCACTGATTAGTCGACGCCTCTGGGGTCGATGTAGCCATGATACTGAAGACGTTGTGATCGTTCATACTGTAGAGGTGCGTTAGAGAAGGCAGAGTGGCATGATACCCAAGCCTTCGGAGTACTCACTGCTGTCCGACGTTCTCGTTGATGACTACTGGAGCAATTCCTTGGGACGCTAGCGTTGCGGCAGGGCCAATTCCCTGGCATAGATTCAGTTACTTACATCCGTCTCACGTGGATAGAGCAGCATTGAGAACAGGGGAAGCTTACCGATACCATCAGCAGCTGCGGGGACTGAAAACTGCCTAGGGTCACAAGCACCTCCTTCTTTGCGGAAACGGTGCGATAGAGCCCAGTCCACTGGTCGATAAAGACGATACCGGTTGCCACTGGCGTGCCTGTCGCATTCTTACTGAAAAGTATCTTCTGGACCGGCGCGTCGTGTAGTACATCCAAGTTGGGGCGGTCGACTGATCTCTTGTAGTAGCTGTCGTAGGCCGAGCTACGTCGGTACTTCGAGGTCAGACAAGCAGTACCCTGCTTAACACCGGTACCGTTACCTGCGTTTAACTCATTGACGATGGGCACATTGGCGGCTTCGGCCGCTTTGATGAATCCAACGCTCGAGCCAGGGACAAATCCTTGAAACCCAATCTCCAGTGGGCCGTCCGAGTATGCGGACGGGTCCCAGGTCTGGTAGCTCTGGTCGTATCCGTTGCCCTTGTTTGGGGCATTGAATCGAGTCCCCTGTTCTGTGTCATTATAATATGGACTTCAGCTTCAGCAAGATCAGTGTCGCTCGTACCCTGATGAAGGATGGATATACGTCATCCCACCCCCAACCTGGGTTCCCCAACCGTACCCAGTGGTCGTAGACGCTAGCAGAGCCTCGGCCGTAGAAAAGACCGTTTATGGCGCTACTTCCGCCAAGGCACCGACCGCCTAAGGCAGCTTTATTAGCCTGCAATACATCACTCACACAAGAAGAGAGGAAATATGAGCTGTAAGACTTACGATGATAAGGGAGCGTCCGTCCGTTGAGGAAAGTCTGCGGTTCTGTATAGAAGTTCCAGTCCACGGCGGTGCCTGATCTTCATGTAAGTCCCTAACAGGCAAATTTATTTTGAAGAATTTGTAACTCACCGCCAAGGAACTCGACAGCCCCAGGCGCCTCGTACATGGCCACCACCTCTGGCTTGGGTCCAGCCTCCAGAACCAAGATCTTTTGTGTTCCCGTCTCACTCAGACGGTCCGCGAGCACGAGGCCGGTAGTGCCGCCTATATTCATATATCACAGATTAACACGTTCCAATTCATTTAAGGAAGTCGGTGTACTTACCACCTACGATGATAAAGTCATATTCGATACTAACTGTATGGTTTGCAACGGCTTCCTTGGCAGGATATGCCGCTACAAGATGGAGAAGGGTCAAGAGAGCCTCCGGGACAGACGGCTTCCTCATTTTGTCGATGCACGGCTACCCATGTAACAAATGAAAAGCGTTTGGCAGACGTGCTGTTTGGAGCCAAGCCGAACGATTGTATGTGTTGTGTTTTATTCTCTACGTTGAACGTGACTCAAGGGCATCGAGCATATCTGGCTCACTACAATCCACCACACTGTCTTCTATTCGG
The DNA here is from genome assembly GCA_021432635.1 of Thozetella sp. PMI_491. Classification (NCBI taxonomy): domain Eukaryota; kingdom Fungi; phylum Ascomycota; class Sordariomycetes; order Chaetosphaeriales; family Chaetosphaeriaceae; genus Thozetella; species Thozetella sp. PMI_491. Next base: position 698,415 of record MU270033.1, read on the forward strand.
AAGGCTGTAGACTGTATCATTGTTGTACAAACCGAGGAAGATGGCCACTCTTCCGATTAGCAAAGAAGGGCGAGTTGGAAACGGATTGAGTGTAGTGGCGCTATTACAGTCGCCACAATCCCATGTGTGGGACCCGGGAGTAATAGTGGTCTGAAGAGGGTAAGACTGTTAGAAGATGCTTACTATACCCGAATCCTTTGAACAAGAATTAGGCTCCACGAAAGGCCCGAAGCGCGCAATAATGCTTACATTACTAATATGGTGATCTACATCTACGGGAAGGTGACACCCAAATACCAAATACCGTAGTGACGTATGCACGCGAGACTTGTGAGACAATGCACCACCGTAACGTCCTTCCCGATGAATTAGGTACACTGACGTTTGAACACCAACTCTCTATGGGAGGCATCACACAGTACTCATTTAGCGGCAAGTAACCCCTATCCGTCGATACGAGAGCCCGAACCGCACCTTTCTTTCTCTCCGCCGGTGAGAAGGGAGAACTTGACCCAAAGGCAGCTGCATACCGTAACACCGTGCATAGTCTAAACCAGACCAACCACATCTCTAAATCGTTTTAATCTGCAGCACAACTAGCTATCATGGGAAGGGTATGTGCTATACGCGATACTTTTCCCTGCAAAATCATCTCTACTAGGAGCCTCACTAGCTTGCTCTTTCTTGCAATCTGTCAGGCACATACTCATTGGCTTCTAGCCAGTAACAGCCATCTTCTTCGACTGCGATAACACTCTCGTCTTGTCCGAACGTCTCGCGTTTGAAGCATCTGCAGACCTCGTCAATGAGATCCTGGCCGCTCGCGATGTCAACCTCCGGTTCACGGGCCCTCAGTTGCGGACGGAGTTCGTTGGGCAGAGCTTCCAGGACATGGTGTGTACACATGATCTGCTTTCTTGGCTTAGCTTCGGATAGTCTTTTTTCAATTCTCGCATTCGCGGCTATGCAAATTGCTTTCATCGTTTGAACCTGAAAGAGGCAGGCCATGCTAACAACATGACCGTGTCAAAATCTGGCACAGATGGTTTCACTCAGGACTAAATACAACCTCTCATATAGCCTTTCTGAGGCTCAGCTAGACTGCTACGCCAGTCTAGAGGAAGAGCGTGTCGTCACCAAGTTGGTGGGAAAGCTTCAGCCCTGCGCTAGGGCGAATGAAGAACTAGAGCGCCTCGTGTCCCTGGGCCGGTACCAGCTCGCAGTTGTCTCGGGCTCGCCTCTGCGCCGTGTCTTAGCCTCCCTAGATACGGTCGGCCAGTCCAGATACTTCGCGTGGGACAATATCTTCAGCGCTGCTACCTCGCTACCCGTTCCAACTTATAAGCCAGATCCTATGGTATATTTCCATGCCCTAGGGGCTACTGGTAAGAGTCCCGACGAGTGTGTCGCTGTAGAAGACAGTCGCTCTGGTGTCACAGCCGCATGCCGAGCAGGAATCCCAGTGATCGGCTACACCGGCGCCTACGAACCGGAGGAGTGAAAAGCTATTCAAAAGGCTCTGTTAGAAGCGGGATGCGGCGTCATAATGCAAGATTGGAGCGAGTTTGAGACATGCTTAAACCTGATTTAGGTTATTTCTGTAACGAGGGAGGAACTCTGAATAGCTGCACAGCTCACATGTACCTGCCGAGGGCAGTGAACTGGTCTATGATAAAATGGAGTTATTTTCGGCCTTTTCTATGCTACCTCTTCCAATTCCTCTCTCCCCCCGAAAGGCCTCTTTATTTACGTTTGGGCATCTTAACTATCGTTGCAGTGGCTGTTGCTGCCGTCACAGTAGTAGCTGACGTGGCCGTGTTCCATGGTGGCCTCTTGCCACTTGCGCTAGCGAGCAAGGATGAAACTCTTGAGAAGGCTGGCTTGGGCTTGGTGGACTTGTCGAACAGGTCAGGATCGCCATTCTTAATCCAGCTGCGAGCATCCCCGAATCCCCACACAGTAACGCCCACGCATCGCGGGACATCGACACACGAGCCGACGACGGCTTCATACTCCTTAGCCTGCTGCTCCAGTGAGGTAGCATCGATTGCTACTCCCTTGATACGCATATCAAGTTCTGTATATGCAACATCGAGACCTAAAGCTGTGAACTTGTTCAGCGTCCAAGTCATGTTCTCTCGCGATGGAGTCTGTCCGAGCGTGATATGGCCTTGAAATCCGATTCCGTGGATAGGAGCTCCTGCCTCCTGGATAAGCTTCGCAACGCGTACCGCTGCATCGGCTTTGACAGGCATGAATTCGAGGTAATCTTGGGCGTAAGGCTATGAGCAACGTAGGTCTAAGAGGCGTAGCAAGGGGGTAGTTACCCACAGTCGTTGTAGTAAAGCCTCGCATTGGGGTCAGCCGCCGCCGCTAGCTTAAAAGCTAGTGGAAAGTAGCTTTCACCCAGAACTTTGAAGAACACGTTCTGGCGATAGCTGCCATCGTCCTCGAGAGCCTCGTTGACGACATCCCAGGCATAGCACTTGCCCTTAAAATGGCCGACAACGTTGCTAATGTGCGAGTCGAGCACACTTGTCATTGTGGCTTTAGTCCAGGACCCTGAAGAAACTGTCCCTATGGTCAGCAACACAGACGATATGGAGATTGTAGATAAGGGCATAAATTAAACTCACCCCATCCTGGAAGCTGGCTGTACCAGACCAACGTATGGCAGCGCATTATCTGCTTATTGCTAGTAGCTCTGCTAATGAGGGAGTCGGCCTGAGAATAGCTGAATCTTCCGCGTGAGGACTCAGTCGAGTCCCATTTCTGAGCATTATCTGGGGTCCATTGACCGAATGTATTTACGTCATTTGCAATCTTCCAGTATGCAGCATCGCTAGAATCACTGGAGCTAATCGCGGTGCCAAAATAGAGCAGCCCGGCGTCTTTGGCCAGCGCGTTGAGCTGAGCCACTGTGAATTGGGCGGTACCAGCCAGTAGGGCGGCCGCAATTATTGCAATCCTCATGTTTGAGTCTTGTTTCTAGTGGACGGGGTAGAAGAGAAAAGAGACTCCGGATGTGTCGTCGTGGCTGAGGGCGGGGTGACGCAACGGCTATATGAAGTAGGTGCCTTGCACCTCTCAATCCCGTCTTGGCCTCAAAATTAGCCGGAGAATTGAGATACTCAGAATACATGCTAATATCGTGTTTAAATGAGTTCCCAGCCTCCAATAGTCGGAGAAGATGAGTTATGATCTAGAGTTGCTAATATCTTAAACAAGGGTTTCTATCAATCTTCAATCGTCTTGATGGCTAAGTTACATAACTACTTTGGTATCCATATTGACATGATATAAATTGTTAAAAGCCAGATCCGACCTAATTTGGTGAGAAGTTAGGTCCAACCGAGATATCTCGAAAAGTGCACCCCACAGGAGAATATTTTGATGAGTATGTCCCGTCCAACACTGCGGTCAACCAAGCGGCCGCAGCCGGAGCACCATTTTGGCTGTCGGCAGCATGCCCACCAATGTGATTCCTTTCGTACAGGATATTGACACCTAGGTCACAAAATCCTCCCAACAGAGTATCCGTGTCCGCGATGGGACTAATCAAATCGGCAACGGCTTTGTATGCGTAGATCGGCATCTGTGGGACCCCGTGATAGCCCATGAGTCCATCTCTGTTTATGACTGTACTTGCTAGCAAGTCCAAGACTGGACCAAAACCGCCGTCGAAATAGAGGGAAATATCCCTCCCCCCAAAAGTTATCACATTTTCGCTACTGGTCATGTTAAGGGAGGAGAGAAACGTCGTGGCGTTGTACGGCCCAGAGGTGTGGAGCTGTGACACGAGGGCCGCCCTGGCTTCAGGAACCTGGCTGGTTAAACCTAGGAAGCCGGGCTATAGCGAATTTAATTAGCTCTGCGTCAATAGATGTGTAATCGGATGAACAACGATTGGCACCCGTCCAGAGGTCTATATGGGTTCACGTACGGGAATAAGGTAGGATCCATAGCCGCTATTCGTAGTCAACAGAACATTTGTTATGTTTGGCGTCAACCCTCCGAGTGCTGCGCCGGCAAAGTTCAGCTCTGGAGCATAGCCTACTTGCAGTTCTGCTGCCCACTCGCTAGCCAGTGCGCCGCCGGAGTATCCCCACATAGCATACCTCGCAGACGAGTTAAGTCCGTATTTTCTGCTCTCTGAAAGTGCTGCGCGTATAGAGTCTAGTGTAGCATGGCCAGACATAACTCCAGCCGTGAAGCTAACCAACAGACCTTCGTAGTCTGGTACATTTATGAACCAGCCTTTAGTCAAGCTTGAGGCAATATCGGGAGGAAGTGGCCCATGATTCATGGTGTAGCTGGGCGCATCGTTGGCGTATGCGGAGTCATATGGAATCTGATACGAGAGCAGGGCTTGGACGGGGGTTGAAGGGATGAAGAGAGTCGTCACCGCCCAAGATGGCTTGTAGAAACTGTCTGTTGTGCGGTATAGTATGTTGTAAGCACCCGCGCAGTTGACCGCCCTTGAAGAAAGATTCCCGAGCGTTTCTCTGACGCGCAGAATTGTGCCTGGTGCTTCATTTTCGTAACCCGTTGGAGGTGTGTACCAGGGGTCCTCTGTCGGAGGGGGAACTACATCTACACCGCGCCCTTTAAATTTCGGATAACCCGTTTCTGATAATGGAAATGTGCTCCTGTGTGTAGACAACGAAGTAGCCGTGCTTCCGAGGCCGAGTAAAAGTGGAAAAAAAGAAACCATGGTGAGCCGAGCAATGGACGATCCACCGTGCGAGCCCAATGTGCTTGTTTGCTTGTGCCGTATATACTTTACCACACAAGCGGTCTCTTTGCCATTGGGGATTAAATATTGATATTTAAATTCAAATTTAACTGGGGACAGGGACATTCGTGGCCTGATAAACATTACGCCTTGTCACTACTAGCGTCAGCCCAAAAATGCAACTCAATGTGTGCGCCCAGCCACGCCATGGCCATACAAAAGTTCCCCTAGTAACAAATAGCCCTGGACATGGACGAACTATTGATCCTATAGAGTTAACCACGTAGCTAAGAGGTAAAGCGTTATTACGCTGTCTACGATTCGGGCTGGAATCGGTTAACCGGCGATGTTTGGGCTCAATGGGTGTTATTACCGCGACTCTGCGGCGGCGGGGGCCGAAAGTTGACCAAAATATCGGTCTACTCGTTTATGCAGAGGAGCTCTTAGCAAGGCAAGAAAGGCTTGGAGGGATGATTCCGGATGCGTGCGCTACGGAACCCACAATTTTTCGAGAGGCACTTTGTGCAACGCAGCGGCCATGCTATCGGGCACCGCTAACAACTGTTGGCGATGTTTGATCCACAAGCATCCTTCTCTGATGCAGTGCAGAGGCGAGCCTACCGTTAGAACAGCTCCTACCTACCCCCCACTTCTATAGCTTAGTTTACTGGGGTCGATTTTGAAGCCATCGCCAACTCCCAGCTTCCGCCTTATCCCAAGGCTTGGGATCGCGGCGCTTCTTGTACCTGTGAATTGCGATATCATCAATTTATAGTTGGGACGAGTTATCTATGGCATAGCTACTAGGAGGGAAAGTTACTAAGGTTCATTTTATTATTTACGGTGATAAAACCTTTACAAAAAGTAAAAGTAAAAACAGTATCCCGCAGCGCACCCCTCTTCCGGGAAGTATATTTCCGCTGAGTCAGTCTCCTAACTGATACTTGAACCTAGGCGTGGAACTGGGCTATTGTTACCTTTGTCTCATTTTGCAGGGTCTATTCAGTAAAGAAAAGTTGTCTGTCTGCCCTGGGCAGCTTGGATAACCTGGCTGCAAACACGGAATCGGTATGGCTTGGGGAGATGTGATTGACATTCTCGTATCGACATGGTTCAGATTTATGTAGCCAATTCCGTGCCTTGATCTGCAAGCCAAAAGTGATAATACCATATGTACGTACAATCTCGTCAAAGCCGGCATTTTGCGACAACCATTGTCGGGAGGCCGGAGAAGAAAGTCGCGTACGAGTTGTAAGCCCACCTAAAATTACTCCATCATTATGTCCTTCTTGGTCTTCAAAACTAGGGTAAAGTTAAAGGATCCGGGGGTATATGCGAATGGGGAGCGACAATATCTCATATCTTCTTTTCCTCCCAGAACCTTTGACCTCTTTTGTTAGATAGGAGAAGGACGACGTTCCCAGGTCATTTTGGTTCATACAGCAAAAGAGAAAACAGACCATAAGGGATTTAGCATTTAGGAAGTGAAATTTTGGTTCATGCATCTGGTTGTTAACTCTAGGTCTCTCAGATACGCTCGCCTAAAGCGGTGTTCCCATCCAAAATCTTATCTGCGCCGCACCTCCTGGTCACTATCTCTAGCAGGGAACTACTCGACCTAGCTATTTAAATCTCGGCTGCCCCTGGCCAGGACCATTTACGGAACTGAAAGATCCATATAACATTGATTGGCCCTTTTTTTTTTCGTACAAGGAGATTTCAAAGAAGCATCATAGATAGTTACACATAAATACTAGCTTACAGTGTCGGTCAATGGTCTCTCGCCTTTTATCGCGTTTATCTTACATCGCGGCGATTGATATTCCGTGCCCAGATTGAAGATCTTTCCAAAAAGAGAAAAAAGAAAGAAAAAAGCAGCGTATTTGGACTGCTGATAGGAGTTGCTGGCCGTGCCGGTAGGGTAGCGACGAGCATGCAGGTGGGAACCAACAACACAGCTTTCTAATCTCGCCGACCATCTTGATCCTGGTCTGTGCATTACCCAGCCTCTGCCGGGCGCCGGCTGTAATTTAAAAGGGGTTTTCGCTTTCAAGCTGATGGCCAGGTTAGCTGCATATTCTTGGCCCCCGCGCTGTATTTCAGCCTTTCCATAGCCATTTGTATCAGCCGTATAGAGCAAGGAGAGGGGGTGAGTTGGGGTGGCACGGCACAATTCCTTCATCCATTGGGCTCCTTGCGATGCGACCTACAGCTACATCTAGCCGTCCCATTTGTCCGATGCGCCAGAGGCCCCCAACAGCAATCTATTCTGGTCACGTGTAGGACCTGCGGCCTCACGGGAAACCGGTCCGAGCCTAGGACTACACCCACCTCCTCATTTCGATCGGCTTTGCCATCTTAAGATCTATAGAACGACCCAGAATCACACAAGCATCCACAGCTATCGGCTCACTAGAGATACAACAGTACTATAGCTGTCTCTGCGGACCTTTGGTTGAGGTGAGATACGGCGCTGATCTTGTCCACCTGTACGGGTACCGCGAGCCAGACTTGCGACTGAGCCTGCCATCATAGTCGTCATTCACCATGGCCTCAATCTATGGCGCCTATACTGAGCTTCCGCTTAGCTTCTCAATCCCCTTGACGCTGGCTCTTGTGGGCCTAGTCGCTATCGCTCAGAACGTGATCCGACAACTCTACTTCCCAAATCCCCATCGCCCCCCAGTGGTATTCCATATCTTTCCTTTCATCGGCAGCACGATCCAATACGGAATAGACCCCTTCAAGTTTTTCTTCGACTGCCGTGCAAAGTACGGCGACTGCTTTACCTTTATTTTGGTTGGCAGGCCTGTAACGGCATTCCTCGGACCTAAGGGCAATGAACTAATCCTAAACGGCAAGCATTCGGATTTGAACGCGGAAGACATATATGCCAAGCTTACGACTCCTTGCTTTGGCAAGGGTGTGATATACGACTGTTCGAATGAGAGATTCATGGATCAAAAACGAGTAAGTAATCTCTTCATCGGTACTCTGAGCAACTTTCTTACCGGGAAGCTTCAGCTAGTGAAAGAGGGGTTTAGGACTGAGGCCATGAATGTCTTCGTCCCGAAGATGGTGAAGGAAGTAGAGGATTACGTCAGAACGTCGCCTCGCCTCAGCGGCCAGTCCGGAGTCTGTAACGTCACCGAAATGATGGCTGAGATCACTATCTATACTGCTACCAGCTCATTACAGGGAAACGAAGTCCGGTCAAAATTCGACACCTCATTCGCAACCCTCTATCGACATCTCGACGACGGCTTTCAGCCTATTAATTTTATAGCACCATGGCTCCCACTGCCACGGAATCGCCGCCGAAATAAAGCTCAAAAAATAATGGAAGAACTGTATAGCAACATCATCAAAAGTCGCCGTTCTAACCCGGAAGGCCCCGTTAATGGGGAACAAGATATGATGTGGAACTTGATGGATGCTCAATACAAGGATGGTACCACCATACCCGACGCCCACATCGCCCGGCTCATGATTGCGCTGCTTATGGGAGGACAACATAATTCAGCCGCCGTTGGAGCCTGGATCATTCTGAACCTCGCAAACAAGCCGCACCTCATCGAAGAACTGTACCAAGAGCAGCTAGCCGTACTTGGCTCGTCACCATTGACATGGAAGAATCTCTCACAGTTGACCCTCAATGAGTACGTCATTAAAGAGACCCTACGGCTGCACGATCCTATCCATTCCATCTTGCGAAAGGTAACGACTCCTCGCCCCGTACCGGGCACCGACTGGGTCGTTCCGGAGACTCATACACTGCTTGCTTCTCCCATCATTCTGGCGCGATCAGAAGAGTTTTTCCCCCAGCCCATGGTTTGGAATCCACATCGCTGGGGTACCGCGGAAACTCTCGCAAAGGCTGGCTTGGGAGAGAAGGATGACGATATGCCTAAGGTGAACTACGGGTTCGGTATGGTCTCCAAGTCGGTGACTAGCCCATACTTGCCCTTTAGTGCTGGAAGGCACCGGTGTATAGGGGAGCAGTATGCGTATGCCCAGCTGGGCGCTGTCATCGCAACAATGGTGAGGCTGCTTCAGTGGGAGCAGGTCGATCCGAAGGCACCCATACCATCAACAGACTACTCGGTTAGCATTTCGACCCCCGCCGCAGAAGAGCTTGAGTATTAACGATATGAATAGTCCATGTTTTCTAGACCAATGAATCCTACAACCATTCGCTGGCGCCGGCGACATTAAGAACTGCAAAGCTCCTCACTAAGACGCTTGAGATGGACACAACTAAGTAAAATAGATGGTAAACATACCATATACCTTCACTAGCAAACTAGGTAACCAATGATAACGATAGCTATCCCATACGAGACCTCATTCGCACATCTCAACACTAGCGTGTTTATCCGCGTAGGGTAGCCAAACTCCGGCCAATTCTACCGAATGAAAGTGCCCTCAATCCATATCATAGCATCATCATTGCCGGAGTGGCTCTGCAAAGCAATTCCTCCAAGAGGGTACAATTCCTGAGGTCCAACGCCGTCAGCCATGCACTTCTGGACCGGCGGGTTTTGTGATGTTGCCCTGTTAGAGGTGGAAAACCTGCCAAGTTTAGCCGTAACGCCATATTACTAGTCAACTTCGTACCTAACGGCGCGCAAATTCAGTCCCTCTACCTGATTGTGATGTACTGCCCGACTCGTCAACCGCTGGAAACGGGTGTCGCTAGTCAAGGTGATTATACTAGGGCTAAGATGATGCTCACACGGCATCCATCACACGTAGAAGAGGATGTTATTGAAGCAGTTGCGGATGTTGATGTTGATGTTGTTGGGACTGTTCTATATGCTCATGCAGAAGAGGTTGCCGAAGAAGTTGTCGAAGCTGCTGTAGACTTTAATTCGAAAGTTGTCGTAAACCTGGCGTGCTTGCCGTTGGAACTGCTGTAGACGTCGATATCGAAGATTTCGAAAAGGCACTTGACACTGAAGATGGAGTTGAAGCAGTCGTGGACGTTGATGTGGTTGTTAATGTGGAAGCCGCAGTAGATCATGTTGTAGAATTTGTTATAGAAGGCGTTTTTAAGACCGTTATGGATCTTGATGCATATTCAGGTGTTGTTGGAGCTGTTATGTACGTTGATGCAGGAAATATTATAGGTGACGTTGAAGTAGTCTTAAGTGTTACTATAGAAGTTATCGAGAAATTTGTTGGAGATATCGACATAAAAGCCGTCTCGGAAGCCGCTGTAGATGTTAATGTGGAACCCGTAATAGAAGAGATTTCCAAAGCTGTTGTGGAAGCTATGGTAGATATTGACGTAGATGGCGTTGCAAAGGTTGCCGTTGAAGATGTGAAAGTTGTTGTGGGAGCTCTATTACAAGCATTAACGATTACAACACCGCCTGGGCCAGAGACGACTGGCACACAAGGATCAGTTGAAGAGATTATCACGGCACCCTCCACACCGAGAGAGCTGCCAGTGACAGTGCGTGGCGCGTGATTATATAAGAAACAGGCTGGGTCGGAGGAGTTTTGGTTCAAAGCGCTTTTGTTCCAAGTAATTCCGACGCACAACCCACGTTGGCGCTGGTCGACACAATAGGATATACATGTCGCCATATCGTGCGCATCAGTACTATATGGATACGCGTAGTCCCGTGAATGTATGTATTTGTCTTGGACCATGAACGTTGTATCGTTTGAAATGCAATAGGCCGTCTTGATTTCTTCAAGATCAATATTAGAACATAAGGGATATGCGGCTGAAGCCGCCGCAGTTGATATAGTAATGCTACTGGACAAGGTGGAAGATGTGTCCTGTTGCGTCGTAGAAGAGCCAGTTGAAGTCCAGTGCGTGGCGCCTGGTGTCGAGCTTTTCGTCGTGGAAGCCGTATTGGGCTTCGGATTTCCGATTCTATTATACCTTAGTTAGGACTGACACCTGTGATATTGCATCTAAACTCACGGCCAGCATAATATGCCCCTTGGATGGTCCTCTTGAAATATTGACCCGAAATTGTCGCCAAAGATATTGTATGTCACAACTTCTTTAAGTTGCTGGGTATATGATACCCCGAGGCATTTGGTCTCCATACGTGCATTGTCCTCGTATTTCGCATCGACTTGAGACCCAGGCGCGTTAGTTAGTGACACATTGTTCTTGAAACTGAGCGACGAGATTTCAACGCCGATATCCATCTACCATAATCAAATATTAGTAAACAGCGTAAGCGACTGGAGAGGGTACCGTATTAAAACGACTAACCGTCACTGGAAGGCTAATTTCTGCCTTCGCCGCAATCTTACCAGCGGCCTCAAACTCGGATAAATAAGTGGGCGTAAAGCCAAACCCATTTGCGCTTTGTGATACCAGATCAAGATTGGCAAAGAAGTTGGGTATTGTCACGTTCGTGCCAAACTTGACGTAGCCGCCGGACGAAACAGCAACTGCCAAATTCGCACTCATGGAAGCGATTGGATCTATTTTGACGACGTTAGGGACCTCGAAACCGCCAACAGCCAAAGAGGCGAGTTCAGTGTTGAAATCATCCGACCAAGCACCATCAGACAGTATCCCAATAGACAGCCCTGCCGCAAAGGAGCCTGCCACACTGATGTAGCCTTCTTTGAGCGCCGAATTGGAAAGAGAGACAGAAAGCTTGCCCGACAGGCGAAGTGTGGCGTCGGCACTGCAGTCAATGCAGTATATCGACGCTTTCTTCCCCTTACCACGCGCCTTTGCAGCCGTCTTGTAGAGCGGGTATGCATACGTCTTGAGTTTATCAACGTATTGAATACCGGATGGTTGTAAATGGACGGCGAATTGTGTGTCTGGCGAAACAGTAGGACCGGAATTGTCTCCAGGAGCACCCCGTCCCGGGGCTTTAGCCACGGAGAGAAAGAGTTCAGCTGCTTTATCAAGCTGCTTCAGGATAGCCCCAATCAGTTCTTGCGTGGCACTTGATGCAACTTGGACGACTATCCTGGGGCTAAAACTGCTCCTCTTAACCAGCCTGCGCATGACAGACCTTCTGTTGGGCGGGATGTTAGCTAAGCTGCTAACTATGCCTCTAACATCGGCCTCTGAAAGCCCCGGAGCAATCAGACGCAGAGTGTCGGCGAGCGAGCTTTCATTGAAGCTGACAAACCCAATGGCTGTGTCCAATGCATTATCAAAATCGGGCCCACACGGTGCTGTAGGAAATCCATATATAGTCGCTGATGGCGGCTTCCCACACGTCTTGGCACTAGGTCCATTGGTGCCAGTCGGCTTCGCGGTGTCACTCGTGGTAGAGGATATCGTATAGTCATCTTTGGTATCACTAGTACGAGAAGTCCCTCTTTGGATGGAGCTACTAGAGTTCAGCAGCGCTTGAGAGCTAGATATCCAGACGGTACCAGTCCCGCCAAGACTAGGTCCGACTGTGGTGGCCTGTCCTGGCGGCACGGTGCCGCTGAGACTCCATGGAGGGCTCGGAAGGTTTCCGATGTCGCTTTGACTGGGCTGGGGAGGACGGGTACTTGTCTTTGCTTGCCCTGGAGGCAAGTCAGGATAGTAGTGGCCCCAATACACGTCAATGTCTGTTACTGCGCTTATGATATCAACTTCAGTAACGACCACGACAACAGTGAGATTGTCAAAGGTAATCGAGTTCACCATGAAGTATGCTTGGGTGGCACTGTCAATGGTGTTTCCACAACCTGAAGTATGTGAGATCAGCAGCATGGGCGCTGTCCAGGAGGACTGGCAAATGGACACGGCCTCCGGGCTGGAGAATGTAATCGCGATGCTGCCACCCGGCAGGCATTGCACGGACTGAACATATGACGAATGCTCCAGTATGACGCCTGGATACGTGAGATTTGATTCGGTAATGGCGAACGAATGCGGTTCATTTGCTTCTATTGGCATTGTTAGGCCACCGTCAGACAGTAGTGCAGTTCATGGACACGTACTCGCAGTTCCACTTTCCGTGTAGTAGACAGAGTGCCAGTCACATGGCTTTAGGTTTCCTAAGTCTTTCATATCATGATCCCAATGGATTACCGGCTGCATTGTTGCTATTGGGCGAGGCTCCGGTGTGCCTGATGGTGCCACTCCATTCTGAAGCCCTGTGCTGGAGTTGGGCTCGCCGTCGACGCCAGGTTGCCCAGAGCTTCCCGGATGTCCATCAGGGTAAGGTGAGTCGAGACTCTGGGATTGGCCAGCCTGAGTAGTTCGGCTTTCGGGCGGCAGAACCCCAACGCCATCCGGCTTTGCTGAGGCGGGGATCCCGGTCGACATCAGCGGCCGGACACTCACAATGGGCTGTCCGGCGCCGGGCAACTCCACATCGATGGTAACAGTCCGATCAGATCTCGGAGAGTCTAATATGATGTCGATTTCAAACTTGGCGACTGGTGGCGTTTCAAGAGCGCAGATGGTGTCCGTTGTCGTGACATGATCCGTTTGGGTGATGTGATCAGTTATGGTAATGATTCGAGCGACGGGGTCCCCTGAAGGCAACGCCAGCGCGAAATCCAAGAGTAGAAGTAAGCCTGCGGCCAACATTTCCAAGCTGTAGACAGAGTGAAGAACATGGGTTGAACAATCCGAGAAACCGGGTTTTCTCATTCGCCAGGTCACTCGAGAGGAGCAAATTCCTGCAAATAAAGCCAACCGAAAAGACTCTCCATATGAAATTGAAATTGGTATTGAATACGCGGCGGGAAGCTCGTGTTGCAAATTGCGCCGGGTGTCTAGAGCACGCCGGGTCGTGGCCGTTTCATTCCAACATGCCAAAAATGAGGGCTCATACGAGGTAGCATGGGGCCGATGGAGGCATGGCTGAGAGTTCAAGCTGGTATAAAGCTGTATCGAAACAATAAGCTAAGAAAGAAAGATCAATGCTTGTCCAGCTGCTCATAAGCATGTCCTGAAGCTGACTATTATTTTACTACTATAGCTAGATAAAAGCCGCAGAAGAACCGTTTACAATAATAACTAATAAAAAGCAATTATGAGGTATTAATGTAGTAAACCTAGCTTAAGCAAGAAACGGTGTAGTTGACTAGGACTTTCTTAGTTGTGTAACCTGACCTTTAGTCGTGCTAGTCGGGCCAACGGTTTTCTTGCTTTCATTCTAGCGCCCACGCGGTTCCATCTTCACCACTGAATAAAAGATGCTTTGTCTGCTCTTCAAATAGCCAACAAAGGAGATCGCTTCGGAATTTTCAAACTTTAAGAGTTTCATCCCAAAGGCACTGCTCATATCTACTGGGTAGTGGCTCGGCTGCACGATTCGACGGACTGGTGTGCTTTCATTGCGTGATGTGATCCTATATCTCAGCTTTTTTGAAATCGTATATACGCTCGCTATTTTAACCTCTTCATTAGGACAACGGCCGTTAGCAAGCTGATTCTTCCCTTTCTTTACCCAGCGGCATTTACAGTCGTAATCATGATTCTGCCCCGACTCTTCGCCCTGAGCGCGAGCATTTCCTCTGCCCTGGCTGCTGGCAAAATATTTCGGAACGACGAAGCCATATTCCCATTACGAACAGCTCCCCGTGAGGGGGTTACTGGCAGTATCGCGGCGCTTCGTCCTGGACATCTTCGGACCCGTACGGGCCTCATCGGGAGGGATAGAGACGAAACAACCACGAGAAGCACGAAAAAGGACGAGGAAATAGGCAGAAATGGATTCCTGCAGATCAGAGAAAGAGTCAGCGGCGCCCTCCTTGCCGCAGGCGACGACGGCAATTTGCGGCTTGTCGCCCAAGGCTCCACCGCAGGGGTCAACTTCATCACCACCGACGGCAACAACACTATGCTAGACCAGCAGGAACGGTTCCTGCATTACTTTCCCGACACCATGTCCACATACGGAGTTTCTCGCTTCCGCGTAGCCTCGGATACCCGTTTTCCAAAGACGGCCAATCTTATCTCGCTTAACCTTGTGGACGTCGCCGGCGTATTGAACCTGTGCGTGGCAATTGATACGCTCGGGAATTTCTTCTTCCCAGCTATATGTTACTTTGAAGACCAGGATCCTAAGATTTTCCTCGTAAAGGACCCGGTGGCTGGGGTAGATACACTAAGTGCAGTACCAAGCTTATCATATACAGTCACAGGTGGCGTCGCACAAAACTGCTCAGCTGTTGTACTCACTGGGTTACAGTAGGTGCAAGAACATACTACATGTAGAGACTATATATCTCAGACAGCACTTATCTAGGTAGCTTCAAACGTTATATATGCGCTATATAATAGGCATCACACATTTTCAACTAGGAGTATAAAACGACTAGAATGAGCCTAAAGAGTGAATAGAGTCAGATACTAGGCTTGTTATAAATATATGACTGTTATCTACAAGTAGCTATAACTACACTGCAGCTCCTCTATTGGTTTAACATACGAATTAGATTGCACCGTATTAATAATCACTAACTACCTGTGGCGAGCCTAATTTAACCCATTTTAATCTATACTAGCCAAGCCTCGTTTAGTATTAAGCTAGATAAATAATAGTTTTCCTGTAATCAGTATTTCATACTAGGCCAGGGAATCAGCAAACCAATGATTTCAGCCAACCAGCAACCTGACTCAATGGTTATTTTAGACTTATGGGTCAAGAACAAAACCGAAGACTAAAAACTCAATTATAAAGGATTATATATTGCTTAATCCTGATAATTAAAAGTGGATGGCGTCGATGTAAAACCCTCCCTGGAGCCCGAGCTAGGAAGGATAGAGGCCATGGCGATGAAGCAGCAATTCAACGTGTAACCCGACACTCCCATTTAATCTTATTTAGTTAACATAGTCACACGGTTTACACACCCGCACTAATTTAGTGGCTGACTTAAAGCTCCATATCTGGAACGTAGGCTCCCTGCGCTACTTATATACCATTGTAACGACTTTCGCTGGGATTCCCTTGATTAAACTTTCAAGTTTATGGAAACAGAGCTCAACAGAGCCTTAGTTATGGATTTTTAAGAAACGCACTGTCATTCTGTTGATAGACGCCAACCGTCCGTACGATGCCACCATCTGGCATTCCGGGAGTGACCAGCACTTCCCCATTACTTGTACATTGGGACCTCAGTAACGCATTTTCGTCGAGTTCGTAGTAATGGTGCTGCTTCTGCCCGGAGGATCCAAATGTACGTATCGGTGTATGGGGATCGCTGTGGAAGTCCGAGGTGCCCAGACCCTTTTTACTGAATCGGGATCGGAAACTTTGAAAGCTGTTAGATTGTACGACTTGAACCTTGAAGAAGTTCGCGAAGGCCGGCATAGAACCGACTATGATAGCGACATTGTTCTCGACGATACTAGTGACAGTGGTTAGGATCCTTGCGTCCTCAATGACGTTTGTTTATCACATACGTTGTGATTGAGACACTAGCTTCACTCCAAGTGCTATCTTCTAAATCTAGAAGCTTCACACAATAGGCTAGATCCACAATGCTAGCAATAACGCCACTAAACGATGAGCTCTTTGTCCACGATGCGATGGCTAGACACGAATAGGCTTACATTGATGCAGTTGCAAAGACGGTGATGAGTTGGACTTTCTTGGAAACGCCCATTTGGAGCTTGGTTAAGATGGGCAGCGGAAGAATAAGGATATAAAAGTTCGCCACAACAGACATGGCTGCTTTAACTGTGGACATGTAGAGACCACGCTGTGGCTCTGTCGATAGGGCCAACTCGGCCCACGTGGTCCCGCCTCGCGGTGTGGTGTAGTATACCGCGGCCCCAATCAAAGGAGCATACGTAAAGAAGTTGAAGAGTAGGCCTAAATACACCGCTGGCCGCATCCATTCCTTGGACGAGAAAACTTGAATGTATAGAATGAGGATGGCGGACTTCGGGAATATGGAGCCCAGAGGAATGATGATTGTGGTGGCAAAGAGTTTCTGCAACCGGTTACTTCGCGGACTTTCTCGATATTATTTTGCATTGTTTAGCCCGCTCACCTTCATATAAGACGCATCGAGCCAACACACTGGTATATCCCACTGGTGGCGAGCAAACTTGAGCACTAATAGCTCGTTAACCAGTGGGTTCGATGTGGACCATGCAAGAGTGTACATACGTAATAGACAAGTCACCGACATCCCCCAGGAGAAAATCAAGCCGATTAACATCACATCTAATAGGCATTAGGCCTCTATAGCGCGACTTCACCGTGTTAGAGTGATATGACTCACAGTCTGATATGTGCAGGCGTCTTCTATTGGCATAAAGCCTTCCAAAGGTGATTGATACAGAGGCCGCTGACAAGATCGTTATTGTGGCAATCATAGCGGGTGCCAGTGAAGGCGGGTTTTCGAAGTCTGGAATGACTCCATCTGGCGGGATCCCGGCGGGAATAGCGCATAAGTCCATCTGGCTCTGTACTGGGTGTATCTACTAGAACCGGGCTTTGTGGCTCGGTTGGGATGGCAGGACAGCTAGGACGAGTGAGGAAAGAGTCAGGACGAAAAGATCTAGCTTGCTTCGGTAATATGAGCACAAAAACAGCATTCTAAGCGACGCTCACGCAAATATCTCCGAACAGCTCCTCCAATGAATCCGTTGCGCTCTTTGCCTTCGCAAAAGTGCCGCTGGTGGCCGCGCAGCGAAAGGGTACATCTAAGGATTCAGCCGCAGAATCAAGAGTCGCACCAGACTGCGATGTCAAGTTGATCGCCCCAGAGATATATTACGTGCAAGTTAATCTACTCCCTAATGGCTCCTTGTAGCCAATGATATTCGGTGGCACCTCGCCCCCAACCGCCGGCGCCGTAAAGGGACATATCAGTTGGGCAACAGCTAGAAGGAGAATTGGCAGCTGCACAAATCACAAGCCTGTCTATTAATATCGCTGCATTCATCGTAGCAGTATAGGTGCCACGATTTGGTGAATTGGATGTGCCTCCCTGTAGGTTGGGGATACACAACCATTGTGTTGGCTCGCTCCTATGTCGGGATTACCGATTGGTGGGGCGAAATATACAGGTACAGAATTTGCAAATATTCGTAAGGTCCTTTGATAATGTGCATTTCCGTGCCACAGTTGATGAATGTACAAAAGTGTCTCCGCGGTGAAGGGTCCCGCTTGACGCCTTGGATTACTGCAAAGTGGAGATACACTTTATCCAGTTGACTAGGGCGGAAATTACACCTCGCGTCGAGTAGGACCAGGCCGGCGATCAAACGTAGAGAACGAGGCAGGTCGCATATTTGTTGCCATAATGCACGATGATCCGCGCAGGCCAAACGCGGCGACGCGGCCTGATGCTAGGCTGTCGCCATCCCTTGCCAGCAACACACATGGCTTTGTTACATCTAACCGTATACCGAGTACAAATTTTCATCAAGGCTATTCCATACCATACAGCCTACAATTTGTGGAGATACCCTGTTTCGAGTATTGATTTGCGATCTGAAGAAGTTAAAAGGCTGACATGATTGGCAATCAGGAGCGCTGGCATCTATAACCATGTAGTTCCTGTAGGGGCGACCGTTCGGCACTCTGCTGAGGCACATGAGACCAATCATTTCTCTTGGTATAACCGCCGTAAAATACACGGTTCAAATTTGTACCACCCATCAATTCTCCTGCAGCTGCGGGAAGTACCGGCCTGTAGGGCAAGTGGCGGGTAACACGGGACGTGTCAGCGATATGCAAGGTGCCAATAACTGCCGACCAACACGGACCAACGATCATGGAACAGCCAATATGGACCAACCAACATGAGAAGCGCCAGCCAGCACTAGAAAGGGGGGGGTTGCAAGGGTGATTGGCATCCGATATTTTGCCCTGATACAGAGAGACTTCCGGCAGCAAAAGTCCATAACCATGAGACCCGCCCTCTTTCCTCCTCCACAAAGCTTCCATATCTGCTGTCAGCACAAACATACCGCGAGGACCCTGGACTCTGCATTGATTGCGACACCAAGACAAATAACGATGCCATCATTGGCCGCCCTCTCGATTTATATATTCGGCCTCACATGCCTCGTCGCCGGAGGATCTACGCTGTGGGACCCCACATCTGCACCTGCCGAGCTCGGGTTTTCTTCGGCCTGCATCCCAGTTGCCAAGGGTAATTCCCTCGCCGCCATTGCCATGGGCATCTACTACATGCTCGCGGCATATCAGGAAAATAGGAAATTCTTTATGTTGACAGTACCAATGCGCCTCCTATCTACCATGGTGTTCTGGAATCAGGGGTGGGCCATTCCCGCTATTTGGGAGGGCAGTGGTGCTCTGTTGACTTTGGGTGCGCTGATGTTGTAAAGAATATCAGCGTTTGGAAGAAAACTCCGGGAGAACAACGAGAGATTCCTGCCCTATACTTTTTGCGGTATATTCTACAAGGATATGCTGATATGTAGGTAACCCGTTCTAGCCTATCTCTCCTTTCCTGTTCTCAGTGAAGACACAGCGAAGACCGTGTTGGGTCTCAAGCCTCCTTATGCACCCCAGACTTCCCACTATCTATTCTCGGCTAATCTCATGGATGACAGGTGAAAATTGCGCCAGACCGGCCGCATCCGACGCCCTCTAGTCCAAGTTCGCAGTCGCCTCCCCGGTCTCGCCGCTGGGGTCGACCTTCTCCTTCTGGGTAGATCGTGACAGAGACGCCCATAGAAGCCCAAGAGCCACGAGAACAGCGAGGATGAAGGGCTGCAGGCTCTCCACGCCTTTTGCTTGCGCGAGCGCTCCAACGACGAAGGGGAGAATGGCCCCGCCGGAGCCGCCGAATGCGGTCGCAAAGCCGATGGTACCAACGTGCAGAGACCGCGGGAGGACCTTAGTGATGAGAACAACAGCTGTGGGAAACATGGGCCCTAAAATGTGTTAGCCTAGATAAAAGAACAGGCGAAGCACCTAGCTTACCCATCAATACGCCCATGATCGCTGCTGAGACAGCAGTCACTATCAGGTTTGGAACGAGCCAAAATACCAGTTCGAACGCAATCGTGAGGCCGATGTATAGAACCATGGATTTGAACTCGCCGAGCCGCGAAGTGATGACGGAGAGAAAGAGCCGGCCCGCGGTCATGCCGCCCCAGAAACCGGTCGCTGCCGCGCCGCCGGCGAATTGCGAGGCATTGCGGACCCGCGTCATGAAGGTAACAATCCAACCACCGAGCGAAACTGTTCGTGCGTATCTGTTAGCACTGTCTGGGCATCTGGCAGGCTAGGGCAACAAATTTGAGTAGGCAGGGAATCTGACCTTCGGCGCCGACATATCCAAAGATGAATAGAGCGAATATCCAGGTATACTTGTTCTTGAGAGCCTGGCGAGTCCGGCCTGATTTGGCACCATCCTCGAAGGGATTCTCCGCTAGGTAAACGGCGCCGGTTTGGGCCCGGAATGCCCAGGCAGAAGTGACTAGCTCGATGACGGCGCCGCCGAGCTGTGTAAGCCTCGGGTTAACATCACGAATTGCTGGTTAGGATCGCTAGCGAGGAAGACAGGAGACGAACCATGACATAGTAAAAGTCATACCACCCCAGGCCGCCGTTTGTAACCATTGCCGTGGCGATGAGAGGGGCGACGGTCGCACCCAGAGCATAGCATGCTTGGAGCACGCCAGAGACTTGATGCTCATTGGCCATTTGGCCTATGAAAGTGCACCAGGCAGCGTCAGTGAGGCCGTTGCCGAAGCCGACGAAGATATACATGATGACCTATATGCAAAGAAGACTATTGTTACTGATACATAGCCCAAGAAGCCACTGCATGAGAGATGTCGCGGGATCTCGAGGATGACGTAGATAGCGGCTTACCAGCACGGGGAACGGAGGGTGAAACGAGATGACGAGAAAAGGAACGATATGGCACAGAGGCGCCATAAACGCCACGCCACGCTGCCCAAAGTGCACATGCACGAGGTTGTTGACCGCTGAAGCAATACCGTAGCCGGCGAAAGGCGAAAGGAAGATGAGAGAGACAACGGTATAGTTGAGGTC
Organism: Thozetella sp. PMI_491; assembly: GCA_021432635.1. NCBI lineage: Eukaryota > Fungi > Ascomycota > Sordariomycetes > Chaetosphaeriales > Chaetosphaeriaceae > Thozetella > Thozetella sp. PMI_491. The sequence goes on from MU270033.1 coordinate 719,085, forward strand.
ATAGTACGGTTCAAGCTGAAAATGATGAGCATTAACTTCGTAGAGTGCGCTAGATGTGAGCAAGTAGGACGTACAAATGGAATCAAGGCCTGTATTGTGGTTCGTGAGCTTGGCATGTTCTAAAGTGGCGTTCTTGAGCAGACTTACACCATAAGAGCCGTCATTCATGCCCACGACCAGGAATGACCAAAAGCATGCGAGGGTGCGATACGTGTTCCCTGGGGGTGAGTTCCAGCGTTGGCGGGCGTCCACAGCCCCAGGGGGAGGTGCGCCATCGTCGCGGATGCTGTCGGAGGCCGATGGCGCAAGGTTCTCAACCTTGTCCGCTTGAATCTTTGGCGCGGAAGGGATCCGCTGGAGCTCAAGAGCCGCCGGCTCTGTCTCGGTGATGGTGCAGGTCGACATGACACAAGAAAAGAAACGGAAGATAGTAAGCTCAAAGACGGCAATGCCTCGAGAGTCGAGATGCGAAGTTGAGCTGCAAAGAGTAGAGGTGGATAATCCCAAGCCAAACACCCCTTAGCTCATATGTCGTAGCGGCTAGTCCCACAGAGAGCTTTCCGTACCCGACATTCCGCGTTGAAGCTCGTCAAAACTTCGGCCCCAGAGGTTAGCACTCCATGCGCACCCCATAGGTGGCGACGGGGCTAGCGGGGATGGTCCCGTGGCGGCATATCTCGATCGGGACATAGGCGAGCGGGATAAGCATCGGGATACCTAGATTCAGAGCAGTGTGGGTGGAGACAAAGCAGGAACGGCGATCTTGGCACCTAACGCCTGCAACATACAACAGCATCGCGTAGTGAAGTCTTACCCCAGCATTGCAATGAGTCAGGGATCTGCTTCGCAAAGGCGGTGAGCTAATTGAGAAGCAAACCAGGATGCCTCTTGGTTCTGGCTAGCAGTCTCGGCTCCTCGGCCCGGAGATCTAGATCTGGCGCGGCCACAGCTACAGGATGGAGATCTGCGCATCAGCCCACCCGGTTTGGTGGCTGACACTAGGGGTCCTACTCGGGTCAACAACGTCTAGAGCAGGCTTGCTACAGGCTGCTGTGCGACTTTGTTGCACAGTTCTCGAGTCATCAGCGATAGCGTCACACATGGTTATATGCGCATGCCGCGTTATTGGCCAGCAACCGAACAACTTGGCCGAGGCATCGGAATGCCAGGCAACAGAGACTGTGCCATGTGTGACTGAAACTAAGCTGGAGCCCACAGTGCGGCTGTCCAAACTTCGATTATGTCATTGGTAACACTGAAAGCTAAGCTTTCGGTGTCTCACCGCGGAAAGTACTGAAATGGGCAAAACGGCTTGCTCCACGCTCGGAGGCCGAGGTCCTCGCCGTGCTTGTTGGCATCAGACACATGCGCGGCGCCGGTAAGCTTACCTGGTCGCGGGATGAGCTAACCATCCATCCCTGGTTGATGTTGAAGTCGACATCTCTGAGTGTGTTCGTCCCACAACCAGCCGCCCTCTAGCATCTTCAATCGCGCTTGTGGGATTCATCATCTTCTTGCGACCGTGGGCTAAACTCCACCGGCTTACTCGACTTATTCATATTATAATTGTATCCACAAGAAGATGAGCAGCCATTACTCTCCAGCTCTTCGGATCAGATCCATGGCGCGCCATTACGCATCATTCTAACGAAGGCTGTGATAACGTGTGTGGGAAGCGAGGATCACAGAGACTAGGGGCGAAAACTGGCCTTTCTTGTCGAGTCAAGTAGACCGCGATGTATTTCGAGGCAGATTTATATAGAGTACGCGGAGATTAGAAGCTCATGAAGATGCCCGTTTGTTCCTCGAGGATTCACACCTCCGCAGTAACTTTTCCGAATAACTTAACAACAAGATGGGATCCGTTGGCGAGCCTTCGCTGCTCTACCAGAGCGCATATCACACCGTCGCGCCTACTGTTGAGTCCGCATCGGGGCTCTACATCACCGTCGACGACGGCCAGCAGATCCTCGATGCGACGGGCGGAGCAGCCGTGTCGTCCATTGGCCATGGCAACGCTCGTGTGAAGCGCGCCATTGTAGCGCAACTAGACAAGTTTACCTACGCCCATCCCGGCTATTTTCAGAACACGATTTCGCACGAACTTGCAGATCTGCTGGTACAGTCGACGGGCGGAAAGATGGCACGAGCATGCTTGGTTGGATCCGGTACGACTCCTCCTTGGAAGAAACTATACGAGCGAGGCTAACGACGAGAACGCGACGCAGGTTCGGAGGCCATGGAGACAGCCATGAAGCTTGCCCGTCAGTATTGGCTCGAGCTGGACCCTCAGGCTCCTCGTACGCACTTCATCGCGCGGAAGAGTTCCTGGCACGGCTGCACACTCGGCACGTTGTCGATCGGCGATCTCAAGGCTAGAAAGCAGCCGTTCATGGAGATCTTGCACGACAACGTGAGCCACGTGTCGCCGTGTCATCCGTACCGCGACCTGAAAAAGGGCGAAAGCCCGGAGGCGTACGTGGCAAGGCTCGCACAAGAGCTCGAAGACGAGTTCCAGCGCCTCGGCCCAGACACGGTGTGTGCCTTTGTTGCAGAAACAATGGTGGGGACCGTGAGTAGCGCTTCCTTCTACCCCCACCCCCCCGCGCTCTCGTCTAATCCCGAGCGGCAGGCACTTGGCTGTGTGGCAGCTCTTCCGGGATATTACCAGGCCATCAAAGCCGTCTGCGACCGCCACAAGGCCCTTGTCATCGTAGACGAGGTCATGTGCGGCCTTGGGCGTACGGGTACCATGCATGCGTGGGAGCAAGAGGGGATCATTCCTGATATTCAGGCCGTGGGTAAGGGCCTAGCCGCTGGCTATGGGACCATCTCCGCCCTGCTCGTCAACCAACGTGTGGTGGATGGCCTGAAGGCAGGTAGCGCATCGTTTCAGCACGGTCAGACCTATCAGCTGCACCCTCTGAACGTCGTGGCCGCACTTGAAGTCCAGCGCATTATCAAGGAGTCGAAGCTCGTACAGAACGTCCGCGACATGGGCGTACTGCTCGGCTACCTGCTACAGAAGAGCTTGGAGAATCATCCCTATGTGGGCGACGTCCGGGGCCGCGGCCTCTTTTGGTGCATCGAGTTCGTTGCGGACAAGACCACCAAGGCGCCTCTGGACCCCGAGCTGAATGTGGCCAAGCGGATGCGGCTTCGAGGACTGGAGAAGGGTTACGATATCTGCCTCTTCTCCTCAAGCGGGTGTGCCGACGGCTGGAACGGAGATCATTTCCTATTGGCACCTCCCTTCATCGTGGGGCCGGAGGATGTGGAGGAGATTGTAGTCCGCGCGGTGCGGGTGATCGACAGCGTCTTCGAGGACTTGCAGCTCTAGCTTCAGTACTGTGGTAGACGACCTGTAGAATTTTTCCGAATGCCCCACTATATTATTTCGCACCGTGCAAAAGCTCGACATCTTGCGTCATCGTACAATCATTGGGGAAACAATTGGCTTCCGACCCGAGGCTCCGATGTGGCAGTAGTCAGCCAACTTAATTTTGTCGTACTCGGTGCCTGTAGGTAATCTAGATCATCAGATGTTGACCCTTTAGGAGATTTTTATCCTGCTAGGGTTAAAATTCCTGTATATGGCACGGGCACTCTTGTCCGGCCTAGCAGACATATGTGTTAACTCACGAACTGGCGAAGGTCGTCGTGTGTCCCTAGTTATATCAAGCCCCTCAAGCTGACCTAGCATACTCGCTGCGTAGAGTCTTTTTGACGGTAACTATAAAATTTGCGATCTTCACTTGCTGCCTGCCAGTCCAAGGAAAGCGTCCTAGGAGAGAGTAAGTAAGGTACTTACGTATCAGCGAGGGTGTGGCATATTTCACTATACTTCCAAGAGCCGATGCGGTCTGGATGAATACCAAGTCTATCGCGGTTATGATAGATTGGGCTTCAAGTCGCGCTGTAATCACGATAGTAGCCACTATCTCTAAAAGCGGGAGGAATGGGTAGCACAGGTGCTGACTAGAGGACGCACTGTGGATCATCCTTTGCAGATCAGATCACGAGGTAGGACATCTTCCGGAATGCCCGTATACTGTGTGATGACATACCGCCATACCGACCCGCCTGTTCTATGCAGGACTCAGCGTTCGGGAGACGAACCGATTCCGACTTCATCAAAGAGATAGCCAGTGGAGCCGGGCCGAAACTCTATTCCTTTATGGCAAAACGGGGAGGAACCTGGCTAGCAGAAACTAGGCTGGCACTGGCGCGAAAACGGTTGGTAGAGCTGGCCCGTTGCCTCGTCGCGGTCCCTCCCGACCGCGCAGGGAACGCGAACCAGCTCGGAGCAGATCCGATAGGGCTGCAGCACAGTTCGCCTTGATCGTGTTGGCAGCCCCATGATCTTCCCCTTACCGGGTTCCAGAAGGAGGATCCTAGATGTGCTACACAGGCGACGGCCCGGACGGAACCCGCGGCTCCCGCTTACGGGGAGAGCGCTACGGAAGACTGGACTGAGCCTCGAAAACCGGGCAGCATCGATACTACGAAGTATTCATTTCTCTTCCGTGTGATATTGCGAGCTTGACGGCAGGTCGAAGGAGCGGAATGGGGCCCACTCGCCACCATGGTGGCTGCACGCATGCAGCTCTAGCGAATGCAGCTCTAGATAATGCAGTTCTTCTCGCACTTCCGTCAGCAAGTACTAAGGCGCTAGTCCATCGGCCGGGGGTCTGCTCATAAACCCGACCAAAACCAGTAATCATCTCCGTGTATGCCATAATTACCCTTTCCGTGAAGCAGGTCTTCCCATCATGTCCCATCACTCGGATCGATCACTCAGTCAGAACACCAACCTTGAGGCCGGCGCGACATGTCCACAACCACGAAGGAAGACTGGAGGCTGGCGACAGATCCTACCGAGAAGAAAAGAATCCAAAACCGCGTCGCCCAGCGAACGTACCGTGTGTGTCATACCCATATTGGGTAAGGAGACTTAGCTGACGCGAGCGCACAGGCAATCGGATGAAACAGCGCGTTGAAGAACTAGAGAAGGAAATTGGTGAATATCAGCGCCGAGACCAGGAACAGCATAACTCAGCCGATAACAGCCAAAATTCGGGTAAGGACAGCCACAGGTATACGTATAACAATGGTCCAGAAGCCAAGCTTCAACTCAGAGACGGTATCCCGAACTGCCACAGTCACAGCCGCAGCAATAGTAATAGCAGCTGCTGCAGAAGCAGGCAGGCAGTGAAACACGACAGAACTCTCGAGATAGAAGTAGAACCCGGCAACTGGGCCGCCACATCTCGCAGCATGGAGAACCCTCTTCCAACTTTACTTCCACACAGTGACCTTGTTCTATCGGCGGAGTGGTTAGCGCAGCCCCTTCACATGCAGCAGGCTCAACCTGTACCTCCTCTCGCGCTCGCACCTAACTTTACAACTACTCCTATCTCGGCATCGCCGATCCTGCCTCCGGATTGGCAATGGCAGGGCAGCACCCAAGACCTGTACGTAGACTCTCTGGGCCAGCCATCTCTTCCAGGTAAGGTCTGTCCGCAGATTACACTGCAGAACACCGTTGCGGCTGAGACTCAAGTGACCCGCAGATTCGCCAGCCCTCAGCGATGGTGGGCAACAGAGAAGCTGGCAGCTACCCGGAGGCCAATATCTCCTGCCTCTGCCTCCGGAGTACTTCTCCCCAAACACGGATTATAAGCAAGACCGACTTCTCCCGCTTGAAGGTGAAATGGACTTCGGATTTGCTGCTAAGGTTCGGTTGCCCGGAGGCTCGTCCAGCGATGTAACGAGCTCCAAGAGTTTTTCCAGCATGACCGATGAAGGGCTGAGCCAGGAGCAACACAAGGCCCCGGACCAGTCGGTCGAAACCACCCCAGATCAATTTCAAGAACTGCAAGCACGATCCCTAGAAGATCGGTTTGCTTTTATTAGGATGTGCGTGGCACGTGCGGGCTTCGCCAACTTTGACGACATGGCCCGCCAGTACTATACTGCCGACTTTAATCTTGAGTCAGACGCCGCACGCGACCAGCGATATAGCCGGCACAACCAGCTGCCACTGTTGTTGACTAAAATCCGCAAGAGTGTTAAGGGATGGACGCAGTGGGAAGCCCACGGATATCAGTCTGAGATCATCAAATCAGCCGAGGGCATCGTCCGCGCCGAACGGGGAGGGACTGCACCACTCCCAGCTATCTTTGCAGAGACACTAGCGGAGCTGAGTAGGCTCCACGTGGGATTAGCCGACTTGGTGGAGTCTGGTGGCGTGTCTAAAGCCTTCCGGCCCTTGACTAAGATGTTCCAGGAAACGGTGCGTATACCTATTAGCACGAGACAACAGTGCAGGAGATAATATCCGGTTTGCTAAACTCCTTCGCAGATGCCGAATCTCTGGGCTTTGGTCGAGTCACTGGTTAATTCCGATATTCTCACACAAAGGCAGCGGCCGTATATCTCGCTTGCGATCATGCTTCTTATATGTACTCCGAGCCAGATACCAAAATCGCAAGCTATGGCGCTCGTGAAGGTGTGTTTAGATAATGTAGATAGAAGGTAGATACCAGAATCCTCTATGCGGAAGCTACGGTGGTGGGTTATTATATAAGTCAAACCCAAGGAGAGATAGATATCATGTTTTTAAGTCTTAGCAAATGGTGTTCATTTGAGGAAGTCACCTGCAGCGAGCTAGGCCAAAGAGGCATATAGGAATTGGAATACACTATAGCGGGTCTCATAGAACAATAACCGCGTTCATTGCTTAGTATTCCGCCGGCTCCTACCCATCTCTAGCCTCCCCAGCACAACTTCCAGGGTCTTGGCCAGACCAGCCTCGTCATATCGTAGCACACCACCCACTCGTCGCCCGTAGACCCTCACACAGTCGACGCCGTACTCAGCTAGCGCTGCCCTGTCTACAACTGGAGCACCCTCGCCGTCTAAATAGATCAGATGTGTAACATATCTCCGGACCTCGGCAAGCTTAGAATCCGGCTCAAAAGCGCCTTGGCTCTCGGCACCGGCCCGCGCAATGGCGAGCACGAAGTCCGTGGCCGTGAAGGAGGCCCCGCTGGTTTCCCGGTCCAGGCTCGAGTTGAGGATCAGCACCTTGTGCCGTACCCCCGAGTTCGCGATGGCAGCACCAACACCGCGAAGGATCAGGGAAGGAACAATCGAAGTGTACAGACTGCCAATACTGTAGACCACGGCGCTCGCCTGCTCAATGGCTGAGATGACCTTGGGGTTTGCACGGGGGTGGATCTCGTTCCCATAGGGGTTGATGTACCACAGCCTCTCAATCCGCGCCGGGAGGTCTTCTTCGGTAGCCTTGCTGAACTCGATGTACGGCTTCCTGAGTGTCAAGAGGCTGCCAGGAAGGTTGGCGTCCTCGACGAGCTCGTGGTCTTCAGCATCTGGGTCTTCCCGTGCGGCATTGGTACCGGCCAGGGCTGTAGGCTCGGTAGGGTGCGATATAGCATTCTGGCCAGTAATGACGGTGCCATCGGCTAGGCCAGCCGATATGTGGTGAGTGAAATTTGTGTTGATGGCCGGCAAGACGGCTGTCGACGGTGGAATAGAGCAGATTTGAGAAAGGAGGTAGATTGCAGACTCCAAAGAACCTGAAAACGTCCGGGCGCTGCCAAGGAGGTCGCCTCCGGTCAGTCGCGCTGCCTCGTAGCAGCAGGAGCGGAAGCCACCTACCCGGTCAAGAATAGATTGCCCACAGCTGCTCTGCCAAAATGGAACGTGCTGCTCGGCCGCGTGCGCTTTAAGATCTCGAGGTTCACAAGGTTAAAGAAGGATCGGATCATCTCGCGCTTCTCGCTCGAGATCTTCTCCCATAGGTCGTGGCGGCCATCGACTATCTCCAACCACTCGGCCCTCGCCTGGTCTGCATCCGAGCTCAGGCGGTAGTTGAACAGCGCCTTGGTCGCTGCCAAGTCTGTGTTGGAGTCCGAACTTGGGATAAGACGGACGAGACGACCTGCCGGGGTGTGTGTGAGCAACTACAGGGGAAATGCAGGTGCCTGCCAGTGGCTCGTATCCCGAGCTCCTAAATCTAGGTGCCACTTACTGCGGAGATCACCAATGCCTAAACCTTGTCAGTCTGCCTTCCAGCAGGGGCCGCCCAGCGGATAGGGGCGGCACCGGTGCTACACTGGGGCGACGTACCGGGTCCGCCAAATATGCGGATTAGCTCGGACGAGCTGCCGCCGTTGTCGCTTATGGGGATGACATAGCTGAGCGTACATTCACGGCTCTCCCTCAGCTCATTGAAGATGTCAACCAGGCTGTTGGTGGCAGTTCCGCCACCGAAAACCACAATGCCTCTTTTTGGCCTGGGCGATTCCATTCTCCAGACGGTCGTGTGCCGAGCTGTCGCGTGCAATGGCGGGGTCCAGGATAGAAGCCCGCGTGGCAAACTGGGGGCGGATGCGATAAGAAAAAAAATGACCGGGGGTGAACAAGTGTCAAAAGGCGGGCACAGAATACGAGCTAAAGCTAAAGGGATCGTAAATTCCTTGGCCGCTGCTTGCGGCAACTTCCACCCAGTGAAAAAGGGGAAGGAGAGTCCGACCCACTCACAACAAACCAGTTTGGCCTGAAATGTCAGGCCTGGGGCTAGCACAGCAAGCAGCGAGAGCCTCCGCCTGCCAGCCTCAGCCATCAGCTGAGACAGTTGACAAGACTTTCGAATTCTTCGCAGAGTATGAGCCCAAGGGGTTAGCTACAAACCTGGTTTATTTTATTTTATTTTTATTAGTATTGTATTCGAAGCAGGACGCTTGAGAAGCGCCGCCATATCAGGAGCATCGGTTTGTCATTTTCTCTCAGTTCAACTTCCACAACGCTACTTCCCAACGACGCGCAGGGACGCTAAAATGCGGCGAATCAATGCGACTACCCTACGCCTAGAGGAGTTTATTGCGGACCAAATCCCGCCCTACGCGATCCTATCTCACACCTAGGGTCCCGGTGAAGAACCTTCCAGGACTTCCTAGATATTTCAACGGCTTCCCAGAAGGCCAAGTTCGCTAAGATCCGTGGCGCTTGCTCCCAGGCTAACATAAGCTAACCCGACGGGGCGCCACGGCCAAAATCTCCCCTCTTTGTACCTAGGTACGTGTATGGTATAGTCCCAGCCAAGGCACTCGATAAGTATTACCATAGAAATAGTAAGCAGGAAATTTTGAATATCTCCTCATTATATTCAACTAGTATAAGGGGGAATTGTTGGGCTGTAGATAAGTGACGCGAAGCAGAGTATACCGAATTAGGTAGCAGCCTAGATGCATATCGCGGACCGGAATATCTAAGTTAGCATGCTAAAAGAGCTTGTTGCATGGTGATTCGAGGCTAGAGCGGAAGCACGCTTACGGTGCAGTCGGAGATTGTATCCTAGACGGGCAAGAAACTCTCCAGCCGCGGTCGGTTTCGCGGCTCAGCGCCAGCTGTGCAGAACCCACCGGAGACGAATGTGCCCGGGCCTCGCTTGTCCTACGCTAGGCGCGGCTGGATTGCTCACGATACCAATACATATGCACTGTGGGTAGTATCACATTGTTCTCTAATGTCTGTCGGCAGTTGCATACCGTCTCCAGATATAATCTAAAGTTAGCATGTGCGTTTATCTATAGTGGGTATGGCCGTTATGGTTAATGGTTCATCCCATGTAGTACCCTGCAGAATAGCATACATATGCCGCCCTTCCGAATCCAAGATCGGAATCAGATTTCCATCATTTGTTCGCCATTTGTCTCACCATCTCCACTATGGGCTCATCTGCTGAGTATTCTGTCCCTCGGGAAGCCAGGGACGTCTTCGAGTATGGCATATTGCAGAACCCTCTGATGAGCGATCTTCCAGTCGAACTGGGTTCTCTAGGCAAGCTTGTGCAATTCGAAGGCTCCTCCAGGCCCAGCATTCCAATCAACTGGCGCTTTGCGGAGAGCATCTCGGCCTTGAAGGCGTTCGAGGCTTCAATGCTCAACTCTCTTCTCTCTCGCAAATACAATGTCTCGCCGTCCAACGTTGTCATTAACACGTGAGTGGCTAGCATGCAGCTGTACATTCGATGTGGATTCTATCCTAACCCAGTCGTACGCGCTAGAGACCATGCACCCCTATTTTTCATGGCAAGCTGGCTTGCACGGTACATCAAAGATGGGGAGCCCAGGCCACTTGACCACACCTGCAAGGACACTCTTAGGCTCTTCCCCAGCGAAGACAAGCATGGAAGCCACACGAGCCTTTATAGGAAACTTAGCACCAACATCTACAGAACAAAAGACGGACGGTTATATCACACTCATGGTCCGTATCCCCAGCAGGGCTGCTCCGGTCACGTCTTCCTCTTTCGTATGCTGAAGTCGCGACAGGGAGCCTGAATCCAGATCCAACACTCTCGGCGCTTGGCCTGCCACTAGATGGCCAGCCCGATGACACCTACGAGTCCGTCGTTCAGAGGTACCAAGATACAGTATCTCAATTCGAGTCCGCCGCCCTAGACGAGCTCATAAATGAGAAATACAAACAGGCAGGCGCTATTGTGCTGTCTTCGGACGAGTATTTCGCGACCGAGCAGGGACGGCAGTGTGAGAAGGTCGGGCTCTATGAATGCTTTAAGCTCCCAGGTTCAAACCAGCCTCCATCCTGGTGGCCAGATCATGCGTCTTTTCCTCCGTCGCCCAAACGACCGCTTGCTGGCCTCAAAGTGGTCGACCTTACTAGGGTTATCGCTGGGCCAGCGATGACTCGCGGGCTGGCAGAGATGGGCGCTAGCATAATGCGCGTGACCTCTCCTCAAATTACCGACCTATCGGGCTTTCACCAAGATCTCAACTGGGGGAAATGGAACTGCCACCTGCATCTTGAAGACGAGGCCGACCGAGAGGCATTGAGGAAGTTGATCCGAGAAGCTGATGTTGTGGTAGACGGCTATCGACCAGGAGTCATGGAGCGCCATGGATTCGGCCGCCAAGACATACTAGATCTCGTAAAAGACCGAGAATACGGCATAATCCACGCGAGAGTGAATTGCTATGGCTGGCATGGGCCATGGAGCCACAGAAGCGGCTGGCAGCAAATCAGCGATGCAGTAACCTAACCCCAGCTCTTGCAAGACGAAACTCGTTTAGATCTAACCTATATGATATCTGTTTGTAGTGCTGTGGCATCTCTGCCTCCTTTTCACGAGCAATGGGCAACGACGAGGCGGTAACTCCCGTTTTCCCAAACACCGATTTCTGGTAAAGACGCCTGAATTCCGACTACCTGACCAGAATTTTCCTAACTTTATCGCTTAGCACCGGAATTATTGGTAGCTCTGCCGTACTCCATGCGTTGATCAAGCGAGCCGAATCAGGGGGTAGCTATGGTGTCGATGTAGGGATTCTCTGCAACCTTACCATGAGTCTCACTTACAGGCGGCTAGGTATCTCTCAGCTACTATTGCCAGTGGCTCATACGATCGTGTGGGACCTACAATGAGGCTGTATGGAAGGACGTGTGGACACGACATGGATCGCCCGTCTACCGCCATTTCCATGCTATGCAGCACTTGGTGCCGTCCATGACACAGCTGCTTCGTGAACATGATGCGGAAACTCTTTTTCAGTCGTCGTTTTTCGAGACTCGAAGAGCCGAACATCTGGACACTACATTTCTTGTGGTCAAACCTATTTCTCAGTTCGAAGGTGAGGTCGTTGATCTGAAATACCATATTGGCACTCGAGGAAATGGGATTGATCAGCCAGTATGGCCCCACGATTTGAAGGTGGAGGTTGTAACTGAGAGAGGTTGTAACTGAGAGAGGTTGTAACTGAGAGAGGTTGATGTTGCCAGGGTACCTTGGTACTGTCTTAGATTCGACCTAGAATGAAATAAGCCTGTAACGATCACTCACGTATAAGGATAACATGCAATAGAGATAAGCGAAGGGCAACTCGCGCCGATCTCTCACATCGGCCGTAGTTATTTGGGGTTTCGATCTTAACTACCGGAATATTCTCAGTGGCTTGACTCTTAGGTGGCAAATCGCACTAGTCAAGGTACCTTACAATTACAAGGGTTTGGTATGTTTGTAAAAGTTGGATAGATTAAAGATCCAAGGAAGACCGAGGATTGAACTCCCTGGAACCTACAGGTCTATCTACCCACCCTTTTAATTAGCAGCCCCCCTTATGGCCGCGAAAGAACGATTCCGATATACACTGTCGCTAACACTGGCAGAGATCTCCGTCGCGACGTTTGTGCGTTAACGCCGACGCCGAGTCAAGTCTAGTTCTCCTCATCAACCAGAACCAGGATTAGCCTTCGTAAAAGAAGTTTCCTAGCCGAAGGGGAACAAGAGACGTGACTTTGCGTCAGCGTTAACCGGTACGTTCTCTCGCGAAGCCACAAGGGGGGCTGCTAAGGTGGAAACCCCTGCCAGCGATTTCCATCATCATCCGTGAATTTTCATAATGTGTCGTCTCAAATTATCCTTCCGGGCGAAAGGCTTCAAGCAGTACTGGCACTTCAATTTCCTAGCTTCATGGACTGACTCTCGATGACGCTTGAGGTCTCTTTCTGTGCTGAACCGCACATCTTGATCTTTCCCCGCGCATGCCGGGTGGGTGCAGACATGTGGCCTTTTATGATAGCGCTTATGCTGACTGAAATTGTGTTAGCTCTGGAAGCCTTTCATTGCCAGCTTATAGTCTTACCTTAATGCCTTTCGTGTGCGACAGGGACGGCCACATGCTGGAAAGTCGCAGACCCACACATCAGCCAGAATCTTAACCGATGAACTATCTTGTGAGACAGTCGGTCCACCAAGTTCGTTGCTGTCCAAAGAGATTCCTCTAAGCTGAGATTGTCGCATTTCTTGGCCTGATGAGGTACCTGTAATACTCGTCGGGCCGTGGTTTCCCGGCACCTGAGACGAGGAACTGAAGGAGGCCAGAGGGGCCAAGGAATCCTCTGTGAAAAGCTGACAATCGAAGTTCTGGCTGAAGAATTGGTCGTCCAAGAAGCTCCATGCGTTTGGCCCAGTATCTGCGTCCAAAGCGAGATCGTCGGGACCGGAAGTACTAGATTGAGATGCATTCAAGACAAAACCACAAAATGATTGTTCATTATTATTCTCCCCGCTAACCCCCAAGCAATCAAGATCATCAAGGATAGGCAGGTTGCCATCTGGAAATAACTGCGCCGAGAGGTCCCATAACCCTGGAACTAGGAGCCGCTCAGTAACGCTGTTGTGTTCTTCCCGTCCGTCACCCGCGCTACCTTGATGTTTATTGCCTGTCCATTGTTCAGAAATTAGGTGCGGGCAGGAGGAGTGTTGCTCCTGCCTGCCCCGCTAGAAATCCCAGAGGGGGGATTACTTTCTCGGTGGGGCCAAAGATGCCCTGTCAACGTGAGCTTTAGCCAGCGCAACACGACCTGATGCCCAAGATAGGTACCTTATGGATGTGGAAGAATTCTAACTCACCTATAGTGCTGCCGATTGTTTGGCCGCTTGGGAAAGCGATGCCTGATTCGAACAAGACAGGGTGCTCTGGGAGGGAGATGGCGCTAATAAATACCTCTTAATTTGAGGCCACACCTGAGGCCGCGCCGAGGCCACACTGAGGCTGCGACTTAATTGGCCCATGTATGTTGTATTGCAGCTGCATGCAGACTATTAATATCTGGTAGGTGAATACATGATTTCCACTGCCCAAAAGTCCATTTCGAGGTGTCAAACTAACGGAACCTAATACAGCATCAGTATGTCTTATGTCATGAGTGTCAGTCAGGCACCCGTGGGTGTCAAAGTTGCCGATCTTTACTGCCACCAAGAGACTTACCTCGACGAGCTCAGTGGTTTGCGTTGTCTGTCAGGAGCTATATTATGTCAGATACAGTACATGGAAAAAAAAATACTTTTTCCTTAATGAGATGGCCAACATTACAGGTACAAGTGTCACCCGTTTCGTGAAACCTCGACGTCAGGCTAATTTGGCACCGAGGTTCCGATCTCAAGAAAGAACTCAATCTCCTATTTAATACCAACTAGATCTCAATATTTAGGAATAGAATTCCTTACACCAAGTCACTGTCACTCTTAGCAGCAGTGATGCTCGCGTCGGCAACCATCTCTTTGTCAGCCCCAGCCGCGCCTCTCGCGTCTACTAATTCTAACACACCAGCTTGCCCTTCGCTATTATGCATGTTCTGCGTTACATTAACGTTCGGTGGCGGAGATAATCGGCATATTGACCAATAGCATGCGACGGAAAGAACCAAACCAATAAAGTAAGCGAACTGATAGATGCGCGTCCAGCCGGCTCCGTTGCTTTTCCCCGTGATGGCAGACACGAATCCCGGAAGACTCGGCCACGTAGCAACGAGGAAGGCTGTAAACCCTCTCCAATTCACGCCAAAGTGATACCAGTACGACCCGTCTTTTCTGTAAAGATCAGGAATAATGACGTTCTGTCGTCGGATGAGCCAGAAATCCGCCAACGTAACACCAGCGTACGTGGCTGTGAAAACGCCAAAGCTGGATAGGACGGTGAGGAAAGTCTTGGCCTGAGACAAGAAGCGCCACGGCTGGATGACAGTGCCGATCACCATTGCTAGCATAGCTCCGCGGCGGATCGTGAAGAAGCGTGGGAAGAAGGAGACCATATCCATACCCTGCGGGATGCTATTTTGCGTTAGATTGACAAATATTTGGCTGCTCAGCAGCGCCAGACCCGCGAAGAAGGTGCCGGCGCGGCAGGCTGGAGTGTAACTGGACTCTTGTATGTGCTGTAACAATAGTAAAGGTGACCAGATGAGCTGGCCATAGAGCGAGTATCCGGCGCTGGTCACAACAACACCGATGAGTGCTCCGAGCGTGATGGTAATGGGGAAACTGAGGATGATAGGGAAAGTGGAAGAGCGGTATGTCTTGCTGAAGCGCGTCCAATCGGACATCCGCATAGTACCGCCAGTGTAAGTTCCGGCGACGGAGCAGACGCAGCTCATCATAGTGAATACGCGCTCGCTTCTGCTTAACTCGACCTGAGATGTAACCCAGTTCCCCTGGGTGCCTCCGTTCTCATGGACGAAATATCCAATAATCCCCGCAAATGCAAAGCAGACCATGATGAAAGTGGGGTAGAGGAAGCGGTCGATGTGCCAGACGGGCACGAACAAGATCGGGATATATAGCAACAGGTACAACATGAATCCGATGAGGGCCTGGGTGGTGATGCCTGCGCTCTCGGGGAGCGTGTTGGTGAGGTGGAGGAACTGAGGAAAGATAGCGTTGAGAACTACTACGACTGCCTGGCCGCCGTAGTAGGCTTGGATGCCGAAGTAGACGATGGTCTGGAATATCCCGAGCCCGATCATGATGTATGCGCCTACCAGGCCATACGACATGCGGCACATCATCATGAACCCTACATGATATTTCCGGCCGATCATCCCAGAGCCATAGGTAAGTACACCGGCCAAGGTGCTACCGATGAGAACAGCGCCGACCGACTCGCCAGCTGTGAGGCCGACGGTGATCATGCTACTACCCAGGGTCCATGATGTTACACATATGCCTGCCGTGGCGCAGAACGTGACGTAAGACCACGCGGTGTATGTTCGCCGCTCAGGAAGCACTGGGCTATTCGCAAATGGCGGGGTGAGCCTCTTGTTTATTTTGTCCGCCGCGGAGACGAAGAGAGATTGTGTTGCGCTCTTCTGAGGGGGCCTTACTAGATGTCTTTGTTACCCCAGCGACTAGCTCCGACCTCGGCATATTGCGCTATGTCATGCTTGACCTCGAGGAACTTGATAATGTCCGCAAATTTCATGATTTCGGGACGTACAAAACACTTCCACGCCGTCAGAGTCATGCACGTTAAGTCCCGGGCGTTTGAGAAGAAAGCATGCGCCGGTTTAGCGACCTGTGATGTCCCGGGGCATACTTTCAAGGTCGCAACTCCAAGGGAAACCAAAGCTCTGCCCGACAGCGGGTCATGCTCTCTTATATATATATGAGTTCCGTCGGCACTGGGCCATAGTACCAGTATCCGGGGTAGCATCCCCTAGCGCATCGTTTCTTTTCAGACCAGCTACTTGGAGGAGCCGCGCTTACTGGAGTCTTAGCGCCTGGTTGGCAATGCCAAGTCCACTGTAGCCCAGACCGTACTGCTGTAAACGGTCCAAACTAGCAGTCTGTTCGGCATACCCATTGGCTGACGATGTGCAGGGTGGCCCGGCCAGGTAGTGGTGGGGCTTCGCCCGCGGGGGATAGAAAAGCCAAGACTGCAAGGAGCTTTCCGACGGAGATGCGGAAGTCCAAGCTTTGACAGCCCGGACAGTCGAATTGCGTTTCCATAAGGGAGACCAGATACCATGCTGGGAGGTATTGAGTTCGATTAGCATTGCTGCGAACATTGTAGCTACTGTATCAACGATAACTCGAGTCAGGATACAGGAGGAGGCTGAGAATTGAGTAGCGTTCAGGTATCAATCTCGCTGTATTCCGTCCACTCCTTGCCCCGCCAAAATTTCTGTCCACCCCTAAAAGAGTGCTCGATCCTCTCCTTTGCCCTTTCTTCCATCCTCGACTCGAAGGCTGCAAGGTGATTTCTTGTAACGCCATCCTCGGCCACTGTTCGTGCCAGATCCGCTGCATTCCGAATCGCGGTATCAGCACCAGATCCTCCCATTGGACTCATGGCGTGTGCCGCGTCGCCAATGAGTGTGATGCACCCAATTTGACCGGCAGCTCGGATCTCTATGTCCGGCTTGCTCGACAGGACAGGCGCGCAGGCGGATAGCTCATGTGCAGCTGAGGTGAGCAAACGCCGCAAATCAGGGTGCCAAGCCCTGGTCGCTGTCTCCAGAAACGCCCTCTTCTCCTCGACTGTTCTCGGTAGAGGCTCCGAAGATGAGGAAGGCGGCGTGCAAACAACCCAGTACACGTAGTCGGAGAAGTCAGGCAACCTTGCTTGGGACTCCTGCCGTACGCTCTTCGACCATAGCATCGGCTCAACAACTGCCTGGACATTCGCTGTCGGATCCATGTACATACACCAGGTCAGCAAATCTTGCGGCGTATCCCGCTTCAGATCATCCGTCAATGGGGTTCGCCCCCACATGACGCAGCGCTCCAGATCAAGTAGCTTGCGGTCAGGCTGGAGCTGCTTTCGCACGCGGCTCTTGATGCCATCTGCGCCAACAAGCAGTTGTCCTCGGGCGAACGAGCCATCGGCGAAGTTTACTTGAACTTGCTCACCAACAAGCTCATAAGAAATAAACTCCTTGTCGTACTCGATCGCATCGCTGACATCTAGTGCAGCAAGCATACGGAACCACGCCCTATCTACCGGCATGGAGTCCCGATCGACCGGGGTGGGTTTTGGGAAGTCTAGCTTCCTGGCGTCCACATACCGCGGCTCTAACCGATTTCTGTCCGCCGCGGTGTGCTTGAGCAAAGTTTGTACCCGAGGAGGTAGCAGGGTGTCGAGGGCCGCCTGGCCCTCCTTTGAGATGCGAAATCGATGGCCTTGGGAGCTGTGAGACTTAGGATAGCGCTCAAAGAGCCGGAAAGGGATCGACCGGGCGCGGAGACCTTGTGCCAGCGCGAGGCCGGCAACCCCAGCGCCGACGATCAAAATCAGGGGCTTCGGTGTAGTGATTTGCGACATGGCCCAGAGGAAATGTCATCCCTTGGGGGTGAGGGCAAAAGCCGAGGTGGCTAGCAGAGCAGAAATACTGAGCGCTCTGGGCCAGGTCTTGCTTTCATGGCAGTCAAAGTTGGGAGCACCGCGAAGGAGGTAACTATGGTGCTCCTGTTAGGTGGAAAAGGCGTAAGCTCAAATCTCGGTTCATGGGAACGCGGGAATAGCGTCCTGGCTCCATAAGGCACGTGATACAATGGATCATCCACCACCCAGTGGTGGCGGGAAGGAGTCTTTCCATTCGACAAAACTTGCAAGTTAGTGCTTGTAGACATTGAGGAGGAGGTAATATCCGCACCATTGCTCGAAGGTGGTGACCTGTGTTGGTTGAATCCCGAATGGCCGAGGCCCTAGTGGGGTTTAGGTATATACTCGGCCGTGGATAATGAAGCAACGGAATGGGGCTGACCTCAGGCTGGAGCGATAACGGCAAATAAGCTGCCTAAGTCCGACTAGCAGGGTCCTCTTAAGCAGTTTCACCTCCCAAGTGACTAGGCTTCCTAGGAGGACAGAAAAAGTCGAGCCCATCTACCTGCACTAGATGGACATGGCTTGATGGTGGGAGACGCCTAATAGGTCACGTGCTCGCGACTCGCGATGTAGATCCTATCTTAGCTCGCTCGTACGCCCATCATAGCACCGTAGAAGATTCCTAGCCGACTAAGACAGTCTTTACCGTAGCCGCGTTCGTTTTTGAGTCGGTCCGACAAGGTACACGTCTCTCACATCCTCACATCCACAGGCCGTCACAGTGCGAATGGTAGGTTGCATTAGTGAGATACTTTGGGCACTGCTTATCACTCACGGAGCGCACAGTGGCTGCTGGGTCCTGCACTAATAGCTTTGGTCCACCCGCTACACTGTGTCCTAGCTTGTGCACGCAAGCGTCGTGCTCCCTACAAAGTCCACAAAGTCCGTGGAGATAGCTCATTAGAAGGCGGTTGGCCCAAGCTCCCAACAGAATGAGTCCATGGATTTGTTAGAGCCGCGAGTGTGCTCAAGAGCACCACAAGATGGGCGGGAAAGATATATAGCGTTTTGGGGGTGTCTCAAAGACGACATCTCTCCTCCCCATAAAACCAACTCCAAGCAACGTCACAAGCTCGCCATAATGCCTTCGTTCGGCAACTTCGTGCACACCCAATTCATACTCAATATCCCCGTGCCCACAGCCTCCTTCGCCGAGAAGACGGTCATCGTCACTGGTGGCAACGGAGGCCTCGGCCAAGAGATCATCAAGCACATCGTCCGGCTCAAGGCCAGCAAAGTCATACTTGCCTGTCGAAGCCGGTCACGCGGCGAGCAGGCAAAAAAGGACATCGAGACCGCCACCTCGTGCCCCGCCGACGTCATCGAGGTCTGGGAGCTTGACATCGCGTCTGCATCGTCGATCAAGAGCTTCGTTGACAAGGTCAGCACCCTGTCCAGGCTGGATGTATTGATCAACAATGCCGGCATCCAGAACGCTCCGTTCGAGCTCATATATGGTACCGAGCGCACGCTTGCCGTAAACGTTGTCGGTACCATGTTACTCGCCATACAGCTCATTCCCAAACTCAAGGAGACAGCGCGTACCTACAAGGTTGTTCCGCACCTTACCTTCGTGGGGTCAGCCCTGTACGATGTGGCCAAGTACCCCGATCCTCATGGCGATGACATCTTCGACTGGTTCCAAGATGAAAAGCACGTGAATAGGATGGGCCAGTAAGGCTACCCCCTCCCTGTCGGTGAGACGCTGTTTCTGACCGAATGCTTCTATCTAGATACAACCTCTCTAAGTTGCTTCTGCTGTATGCCATAATTAAGTTGAGCGCTCGAGTAGAGCCACCTAGCGCCACAAATCCAAGCCCCATTGTCATCAACTCCCTCGACCCTTGTTTCTGCAAGACGGGGCTCCCGGGCGACATGAAGGGCGGCGTCAAGGTTGCCTTCAAGATTTTCGAGACGATTGCGGCTCGGTCTCCGGAGGAAGGGGCGCGCCTCGTGGTGCTAGCCGCATCGGCCGGGCCGGAGACTCACGGACTGTATATGAGGGCGGGCGCAGTGCAGGAGTATTTTCCCATTGCTAAGGACGAGAAGAAGGCCTCGCACGTATGGGACTCGCTCATCAAGAAGCTAGAGGGAATTCAGCCAGGGATCCTAGAGAACCTGTAGTAATTGGTAATTTTTTTTATTTTTTTTGGCGGCGCTGGGAGTATACATAGTTCTGTATGAGCTCGGAAGATTGTTGCCCAACCAATTGCTATAGTCATTTTTAGATAGAAATATAGAATCGCTTCTGAGGTATGTTCTTTGGTGGTGCACTGTGTGGTTAAAATTCCTGTTGCATCTACCAGCATTTCGGGTAGCAGCACCGTCGTTATGGTCTGTAGTACTGCATCTCCTTCACACGCTAGTTTCCTCGGGTGGACAAGCTGAGAGGACCGGGTCCGATCACAAGCCAAACCCATCTTCTTCTACTCGGAGATTAATTTTCCGCC
This sequence comes from Thozetella sp. PMI_491, assembly GCA_021432635.1. Lineage (NCBI taxonomy): Eukaryota > Fungi > Ascomycota > Sordariomycetes > Chaetosphaeriales > Chaetosphaeriaceae > Thozetella > Thozetella sp. PMI_491. Next base: position 739,246 of record MU270033.1, read on the forward strand.
GGAGAGCACGCGCAGGAGGATGTTCTAGAATGCGCCATTGGGTGATCCCCTTTTCAGCGACGCCCGTGACACTTCCGGCCTGGCGGAGCGGGTATTACGCCAAGACTTGACTGTAAATCCGCGGACTTAGCTTAGGCCCCTTGCCTCCGCCCACACCCCACCTCCCCTCACGCTCGTTGGCCGCGTGCTGAGCCGTGCCACTCCTGTACACAGTCACGTGAAACAGGCCCATCGCTGTATGCTCGGCTCGCAGGCCCCGGAATCGCCCTCTTGCTGTCCCAGTTCCTCTCGCCTGAGCTAATTGGAACCATCTGGGCCCGATCTGAGGGAATGCCTGCCGAAACGCCCACACCTGCGCAGGCGCCGCTGCCTGCCCGGACCGAGGAGACTACTCGCATGCCGCATCGCCGCTCCCGCATCCCTCTATCGTGCGAGCCTTGCCGCGCTAGAAAGTGGGTGTGCCCTGTCCCCGACCTACTGCTTGCGGTGGTCCATGTAGGGACGGTAAGAGCTGCTAACCCGGGAGGTGCAGGCTCAAATGTAACCGCGAGAAGCCCTGTCAGAACTGCACGGCACGCGACGAGCAGGCCTCGTGCAAGTTCCGCGGGGCCGGATCCAGCGCAGGGGTGCGGCCCACCGGCCGCCGCGAGGCCAAGGGGGACGCCATGCGCCAGCGGATTGACCACCTGGAAGAGCTGGTCAAGAAACTGATCACGGAGCGCCCACAAGGCACCTCGCCGCCGGGGGTCGCCGCTCATACGCCCGAGAGCCCCACACCCGACTCCGGGCTCGGCGTATCAGATGCCTCGGTTGAGGGTGATTATGTGCCTAGCACCGGGAGGATAGTGATGGATGGCGCCCACTCGGCGTATTTTGGCGGGAATGACTGGTATGCTGTGCTTCAACAGGTAACTACAACATACTTCCTCTATGCGTACCCTCTCTCGCTTTCCCCTCTTCAGCCCTCACATGGTGTGTTGTCGTCACATCTCGCTTCCTTCCAAACTAAGGCATAGCGGCTATCCGGACTGGTCGCTCACACACTTTCAGATCAACGAACTCAAGAAAGCCTGGCGCCAAGAAGAGGACGATGCCATGGACTCCGACATCCCTCCCACCCTCTCGCACGCAGTCGATGGGTCCAGTTTACTCTTTAACCAGGTCAAGCCGATTGAGCGGATGGAAATTCTGTCCACCTTGCCGCCGAAGCACGAAGTCGATCGGCTGATAGCGCAATTCTTTAACACGAAAACCTTCCCCATTAGATCCCCTCGTCAGTCTGTTCCATTCCACAGGTGACGAAGTGTACTGCTAACACAGTGGCCAGCTATCCTCCATGAGCCAACTTTCATGCGCGAGGTATAGTGCATGCCTACAGCCTGGACTGTTTCCAAGCTGACATACCCTAGTACAACGAGCACTGGAAGGAACCGGCTCAAGCAAACCTGATATGGCTCGGCCTCCTATTCTCCATCCTCGGCATCGTCATGCTCTCATATTATCAGTATGGAGAGCCACCCGAGTACGAGGGCATCTCCGAGTCGCTTTTCCATCTCTACCGTATGCGCACCGCACAGTGTCTTCTCAGCGGCGACATGTCCAAATGCCTGCCCTACACCGTCGAGACCCTGCGCTTCAATGCTACAGCCGAACTGAACCGCAAGGACGACAACCGACGTGGCCTATGGATCATGACCGGCGTCATCGTACGGGCTGCCATCAACATGGGCTACCACCGCGACCCTTCTCACTCCCCCAACATCTCGGCGTTGCAAGGCGAGTACCGCCGGCGCGTCTGGGTCTCTATCATCAGCATGGACGACTTGTCCTCGTGTCTCGGAGGCTTCCCGCGCATGATGTCGGCCATGTACTCGGACACGCAGGAACCCCGCAACCTGCACGATTGGGAGCTGTCCGAGGAGACAAAGGTTCTCCCACCTTCACGGCCACTCTCCGAGAACACAAATGTGACGTACCTGATAGCCAAGGGGCGCCTCACCCGTGCGTTGGGCCGCATGGCCGACTTCATGTGCGCGCCAAGTCTTTGCTCATACAAAACCGTGCTCGAAATCGACCAGGCCGTCTATGATGCCTACCACAATTTTCCCGAGCATCTGAGATTACCTACTGCTCGGATCAATCCCAATCCAGACCTAGGAAGTTCGAGTTTCGCTAATCTGAGCCTCTTTGGCATCTACCACCGGAGCATGTGCACCCTGCATCGACAATTTCTAGCCAGGGACAGAGGCGACGATCGTTTTAAACATTCACGGGATCGATGCATCTCATCTGCCATGTCACTCGTGGGGTTCCAGAAGTTGCTAGAACCAGCCTTCTATAAGCTGTGGCAAACCCGGCAAATGCTATGTCTTGCCGGAATGGTGTTACTTCTGGAGCTGGAACTTCGGCGACAAGCTCCAGATCTGCTCGTGTCTCCGGACAGTGACGTCCTCCTGGAAGCCTTGGAGAATTCGTGTGCTATATGGGAAAGTGTTGCCGAGGTGTCCGACGAGGTGGGCAGGACACACCAAGTCCTTGCCGGCATGCTTGCCGACTTCAAGGCCGATGCAGGAATTCGGACGGAGCCCTTACAGATCCTCTCGCCCGAGGCGCAACCTGGCCTTCCGGCACCTAGCCTCGGCTCTGACACCGCCAACGGAAGTTGGTGGTACGACAAGCAATTCTCTAACATGGATTTTAACTGGGTAAATTACCCTCTAACATATTGTGAAGTCCGTTGACTAACAGGTTCAGGCTACATGGGATGCTTTTATCGAGGGCGATGGCCAGGAAAGCGGCCCAATGTATTGATACACGACTACTTGGCATCATTTTATTGACATCTAAATGCGATAAAAGGATATGAACTACAGCTTCTAGTTTATATGCGATAATAGCTGCTTTGCACCTAACTGACGGCAGACTGCGATAGTCTCTCGGGTACTTCATGAAATCGTTATTTCTAAAGTTCTTCCGACTGAAGTCAAACTTGGCCAACAGATGAATGTCTATGTAGATGACCTTCGGTAATGGCCTTCTACCTGTGCAACCTGCTCTTCCGTCAATGATGAACCCCCTCCAATACCGTTGTGAACGTCCGGCATGGTCGCCGCCCTCGCGAGGTTCATCAAACCGCCCCGTCCAGCACCTCGCCATTTCCTATCCCCGGCGTCACCGTTACGCAATGACACCCGTTGCTTCGGGGGCAGGAAATCTCCAAGCCATCGACACGAGGTAGGGCTTGTGAGGAGCAGCTTGAAGACGGGGCCTCGGTCAGGGCCGTAAGCGTCTGCCGCCTCGCGGAAGGCCACTAGCACCTCGTCGTAGTCGGTCTGCCACAGCTCATCCCGCTCATACGCGGACCAGCTGTCGACAAGGCAGTAGATGGGCACGTGGTCCGGGACTAGGCGCACCAACGCTACGAAGAGGCGGCAGATGGCGCCTAGGTTCTGTTGTTCGAGCAGTTCCTCCTCGCCGTCGCGAAGGTGCGGCAGGTCCACGGGATCGGACTCACGTATCCACTTGTTTGCCACCAGAGACATGATCAGCTGAGTTGTCAAGCCGCGCATTAGACCCTGCGGCCCCTTCAGATCGTCGTCGTCTGCGGTATGAAGCGCACAAAAGTATCTCAGAATAACACCCTGAAACCCTGCATGAGGTGGCTGTGACGAGGTGGGACTTGCCACACCAGGGGAGGAAGGTTGCTGCTGAGAGAGGACTCTGCCAAGTGCCTGCGACAACATGGCACACACGTACGACAGCGCACTGACCTTGCCCGTCTGGGTGCGGTCGAAATGGCCATCAACGGCGACGATGCCCGGACCGGAGCCGCGGGCTAAAAGTCCTTGGATCTGGGAAGCTCCCATCATGTACTTGGCTCGATCTATGTCCCCCGGGGGAAGTCCATCACCTCTTCGTATGACAGTGCCTTCATCCTTGTTGATCCAGAGGGGGTTGACATCGATACGCTTCAGCAAGTCCTCAGGCGTGTAGCCAGGTAGCGCCGTGCCCATCTCCGACATTTCCGCCTGGTCCCTTCCCGCTATGATTCCGGCGGTGTTGAAATCTGCAAACTTTTGTCAGTGGGATGAAGAAAGAAATTGTAGATGATTCGGCTCAGTATCACGTACTTAGCTGTTCCATGAGGAAGTGCAACAAGTGGGTCTTGCCGTGGGCCGCTTCAATAGACATCTGCATTAACCTCTGGTTCTGGATCATCTGGTCCAACTGCGCTTGTATCGTTATGGACGCGGTGTAGTTGCCTACTATCAACTCCTCTACGAGGGCCTCGGAGCGCATTCTGACGGCCTCCGCCGACACCGAGACGGCATCCAGGAGCTTGTCGATCTTCCATTCGCCAAATACGCTTTTGCAAGACTTGACTAATTTTCAGAGTCAGCCACATGATTTCATAAACCTACTGTTAAACTATCTGAACGAGGTTACCTACGGAATGTTCCCGGCACTAGCCTATTGATCAGCGCAGGAAGGGTTTGGAGTAGCGTGTCCTGGAGATCCCGAATAGCTTGGTGGAGTTGGATGCTCCTAAGATTTGTGCAGTCCAGCGGGAATGTCTTCGCTTTGTTCCTGGCTATCTCGATGATGTTGGGCACCGTTTCCAGAGCGGATAAAATCTTGAGTCTGTTCATCTCGCTGTGCCTTGCTAACTATCACGTTCGATTAGCGGACGTTCACGTTATGCATGCTAGGTGCTGGTCTCACGGCAAACACTACTGCGAGGCCTCCGTTTAGTACCGAGAGATTATCGGGAATCGCTGCTAGGCCGGGCTCAAGGAGCGTTGATGTCACTCCGATTTTGCGCCATACTCTCTTGACGGGGTTGGTCTTTCCACGCTTCTCGTTGTCGGCTGCTGCCACTTGAGCCTTGTGGAGCTCTTGGTGAACCGTCTCCCATGTACACTGGTTTAAGTCAGGGATGAAGTCCACGAGGCTTCTGGCCTTTCGTTGACTGCATTCGAGCGTCTCTTTCAGCTCAAGGACGTCTTCGCGCTCGTACTCCATGGTCGATCTGTTGAGCTGAGAGGGAACCCCGAAACTGCTGTGGAATGAGGGAGCTTCAATGTCGATGAAACCGGCGACAACGTCGACCTGCCGCTGTCGTTGCGTCGCCATCGCAATCTGCCAGCATGGCTCAGCAATAGCTGGTGCGTTCCGCGTGACCGAGTCAGTCGGCTTCTTCCTACCTCGACCGAGCCCGAACGTGGGGGATGCGGATAAGGACTTCAGGCTACGGGCCGTATCGCCAGGCTGACTTGGGCGACTACTACAGCGGGCAGATATAGCCTTGTTCGCCGCTCTCGATTACCTCCGACTCCGCAGCGCACAGAAAAAGAAAAGTGAGGTGCAACCTGTCTTAGGCTCTGTCCCCCTGCGCCTGTGACTGGCTACCATGACGTGGCAGGGCAGCCTAGCGTCCATCCCTTCCCCGACGCGAGTGAGGCTATGGACGCCATGCCCATAGAAGAGGGTGTGCAAAATGGCTCATTGGGGGGTCGAGTAGGGTTGCAGTCATCGACGCCAAGTACGTCGCTATCTATGTCTCAGCTGATTGGTAGACTTCGGTCGCTTTGCGGCTGTGAGCCTATTGCGTCCGCCCTACGACCGAGGCGCTCACCGAGGCGTTCCCAGGCGAACCACCCACCACGGCATCGGCGGGCATGAAAGTTAACGAGGTAAACAATAGATAACCGTCCCAGGCAGCCGCGCCTTCCGTTGCTAATCCACGGGAATCGCGCCATCGCAGTCTTATGTCCCTCGGTATTCCGAGCGAACACCCACTGCTCTTCCGCAAGGTGGGGGAAGTGAGGCTGAAAGACCCCCATCTTCAACCGTGTTACTGCACAACGCGCACCGGTTTGGGGGGAACCTGTTGGCCACCCCGCCATGCTCCGCGGCTTTAAATCCCGCCTGGGAGCCTCGCCCATAAAAAAATGGCGAGTCCCGGGCCACTCAATCGTCCCCATCGTATGAACGGTTCGAGGGCGACGACTAATAACGTGACGTGACTAGGCGGTGTGTGATAGGCGGCTAGGCCACAGAGCCGTTTTACCCCCCCGCCAGCGCCTCTATACAGGTGTAATTCCTCTCAGTGTCTCCACGCGGGTGCAGTTCTTGCCAGCGTCTCCACGTGGGTGCACGATGGATGGCCTTCCGCCTTCTTCTGGTGGCGGCGGGCTGGGCGATGCCACCCAACTTGGGATGAGCCTCATGGGCCACATCAAGGCTCTGGAGGAAGAAATCAAGTACAATCGGAGTCAGATAAACCTCATGCAGGATAAGATCGCGGTGTTGGAGCAGCCGAGGCGGACCTTCTCGGCGGTAGATCCAACGGCGCGCACCGAGGTGACGGACGACTCGGACATGTACCAAGACTACATGTTTCTCAGCGCCAAAAAGACCATCCCCAAGGTGCGGCTATGTACGTTCTCCAAGTTCAAGAATCGCTTCCACCCGCGCGGATTGGATGGTCGTTACGCCGTCGACGTGCTTGTTTCTGGACACCTGCTACATCAGGAGATTCAGGAGGAGCATAAGCTTCGCGACAAGCTGCTGGAGCAACAGCCACAGACACAGTCGACACGCATCGTCAAGGACAAGGCCCTCGCCAACGCGGTGAAGATGGCAAACACGACTACCGGGCTCATTTCTCAAGTGCAGTTCGAAGAGAAATGGCCACGTCGTCTTCGCATCCAGTCCCCAGCACTACTCCGCATTCTAGGCAAGATCAACCGGGAGAGGTGGAGCGATAGACCGCGCACATACTACCGACCATTCAACTCCCTCATCTTCCAGCATGAGGAGATCCGAGACAAGCTAAAAGAGCTCGAGGAGAGGTGGGGGGCAGACCTCCCTGCGGACCGCCATCCCATCTGCGACAGCGAATCAGATACGGACTGCGACGACATTGCAGAGGTGGACGCAGCCGAGATTGAGGATGATGATGATGCAATCGTCGACTCACCTCAAGCTCTCGCATGCCTGCGGGCCTACGTGAAATATATCGACGAGAATATTATGCCAGACTACGAACGATTCGAGAAACAGGACGTATTCAGCAACGCCAAGGTTCGATTCTCGGATCTTTGGTACCTGTTTCGGACCGGCGAGCTCGTATACCGACAGGTTGCCGGTGAGCTACCCGACCAGCGTGACTTCCGTACCGGCAAGCGTATCTGGAAGACATACTATGTCGATCCGGTGCCCGAGCGATTGATGCCGACCGCAGCCGACGAGACAGAGATTCAAGACGCGGCTTTGGTCAACGATGACCCCTTTTTCAGTTTAGGCTGCTATTATGTCGACCACACAGGGGACGAGTACTGTGTCGTGAGGGAGAAATTCACGATTGAGCAGTTCTCGGGCGAGATGCCCGTCAGTGCGCTCCCCATCTACCCGATGCGCTTCTGTCAGGAGTGGGAGGCTCGGCTAGAACACGCCGTACAGACAGGGGAAGCCTTCGTTGAGTTCATGAAGGCCAAACATTGCTCGTACAGCGGCTGGACACTTACTCGCTCTCCCACGAGCGACCTAAATGTTGGCGTCGACAGTGCCGCCCAGCAGCTACAGCAGCAACAGCAGCCGGAGCACATCAATAGCGAGGTCATGATTGACTTTGCGGAAGCGTTCCAGCAGTTTCCAGCCTGGCGGCCAAGACGAGCCGGGATGAGGCAGAAGGTCGTGGAGGGCCTCACAGTCCCTGAGCCTTCACGCATCCGATGGTGGTCTGGGCCCGACCGCACGGTATTACTTGGGGAAACCACAGAGTTGATACCCGTCAAGAGCGGCGTCACCCGGAAGCAGCGCAACAACTTCATCTCCAGCGACCCCTTCCTCGTCGCAGTGCGGGAAAACGCTAAGCGTCTCGAGCGGACGACGGAGCGGGATCTCACGCGCGAGTCAAAGGCACTGCTCTCGGGGCGTGTCTTCGCCTACATTTTCCAAGAGCGCAAATTCGCTCAGTTAGCCGTCGCGAAGCTCCGACCGTCCCCCAAGACCGGTCTTGCGCTGGATTTACTCAAGATCCCCGACGCGATCAAGCATGCGATCCAGGGTTCGGTACAGGGCCACTTCCTTCAGAAGAATGCAGAGCGAAAACTCGAGAAGCACTGGGTCTCGTTAGACTTGATCCGAGGCAAGGGGACCGGCCTCTTCATCTTGCTCCACGGCGTCCCGGGTGTTGGCAAGACGGCCACGGCAGAAGCCATCGCACAGGCGAACGGGAAGCCACTCTTCAAGATCACTGTTGGCGACCTAGGTATGACGCCCGAAAGACTAGAGGTATCGCTACGCGAGATATTTCGCCTTGCTAGCCTCTGGGACTGCATCTTGCTGCTGGATGAGGTCGATACCTTCTTCTCCCAGCGCTCGCGAGCCGATACAGCAACGAACAAGAATGCTCTGGTCTCTGGTAAGACCTACCGAGCGGCTGATTCCTGGGATAATCCATACTGATCTGTGAAATTTTTAGTATTTCTACGCGTGCTCGATTACTACAACGGCATCCTCTTCCTCACCACAAATCGCGCTGGGGTACTAGACGAAGCCTTCAAATCGCGTATCCATTACAAGATTTACTACCCGGACCTGACAGTGGAGCAAACTTTGGACATCTGGAAGCTCAACATCGATCGTCTGCGTGCAGTCGAGGAGCAGCTTGCAAAGGTCGAGAACCGCGAGCCGCTGCGGATACACGACAAGGAGCTCCTTGAGTTCGCGAAGAAAATCTTCGAGGACAGCGGCCAGAAGCGAGGTATCGGCCGCTGGAACGGCCGGCAAATCCGCAACGCATTTCAGGTCGCCCGCAGCCTTGCATACTACGAACATGGCATGCAGGAGGGGCAGCCATTCCAGAGCCCATTGGGAGCCGATGCATCAGGCGCTCCCTACCCACCTGGGGCCGGATCGACTGCGATAGGGCCCCCGGTGCTCGATGTTCGCCACTTCGAGATGATGCACGCGATCACGGCTCAGTTTGAGTACTACCGCGCCACCGTGCACGGCGGTGCCACAGACCATGAGCTTGCACTCGACTCCGAGTATCGAAATGATCGTTATCGAGACAAGCTGCTGGAGCTCCTAGAGGCTGAGTATCGCGACCGCCATATTAAGACCATCTCGGCTACTGCCCTTCCTGGGGGTATGAGAGACCCAGAGCCTGCGATCGGCGGCATCGCCATCCCCGACTTCGCGCAGCAGCGACAACACCAGCAGCGTTATTTCGCCGGGGAAGATGATGTCTACGGCGGTGAACCTTCTAACGCCCACTATATGCATCGCAACTCCGTCAACTCCCGCAACGGGAGCTCATTTAACCTCCCTGTCGTCACAGCTGCGTCCCCTCCGTCGATAGATCCCGCCCTCGCACAGATTAATACGCAGCACACTAGGCTTCGCTCATCCTCGATGAGGCACAACTCCGGTCCCGATATTAGTACCACCGGCATAGGTATAGACGGCTCCGTAAACTACCCTCATGCGGGATCCCCACGTCCTGGAGCCTATCCCGCCACAGGGGTGAGCGCACGACATAGCAGCACATCACTTAGCCCTTCTGTGGCTAATGGCTTGGCATATCGTCCAGTGCAGCAGGTGCCCTACGCCATGGACCCTGCAAGCATGCTGCCGGGGTCGCTGAGAGGCCCCTCGCCATCGTTCGGGGATAGCGGCGGCATCCCGATTAGCGCTGCGACCCCACGAGACTATATGCCGCAGGAATACTACGGCGCAAACGGAGGCCAATCCTTCTCTCCCACGACTCGAGAGATACCAGGAACTTTCGGAGCGTCTGGAGGACTAGGTCAGGGACTATGGAGCGTGGCATCGCGAGGAGGTCAGGGCCTCGGAAACTCGAACACTCAATATGCTGGAAATGGAAGAGAGTCGTTTTCCAGGCCAGGGAGGGATACAGAGACAGATCTCTGTTTGGATGACCCAACGTGCTAATCGGTGAAGCATCTTCGTTGCCCTGACGACCTGGGTAACGCGAAGGTGCATGTCTTATATACTGTGATTTTACCGTGAATTCTTTTGGGCGCGCGTCAACGAGAATGTTATGTGAATGAGACGCCAGTTAGGTTGCTACGATTCTTGTGTTTCGGTTCAGCGTTCAAATTTAATACATCCGGGCAAGCCCCTTAGTTTGATATCTGTGTGATTGACCAAATGTTGAGAGTGTATGTATCATTGCAGCAGGAACACTCGTAGGTAGGTAATCACTTCGTACTACGAAACATCGAGCATGCTATGCGAGAGCTAGGTGACACGACAGGCGCCGCAATAGAATCTGCTAACGGCTGCGGCCCATGTTCTTTATTAAGTAACGTACATATATGTAGTCTAACTAAGCAACCGTGCATCCAACCCGGCTCGAGCCGATGGAAATGTCGTCGTACCAGAACGTGTTGGTGTCTCCGCCGTACGATTCCCACCCAAAGTAGATGCCAGTGATCTTAGGCTTGAGAGAGCTCCTCTGCCACTGAGCGGCATTGCTGTTCGCCACACCTGACTTAGCCGTCAGACCAGCAACGGCGTTCCCGTTAAGCCAGGTCTCAACGGTTCCATCAGGGCCCAGGTGGTATTCGAAGCACTGCCACGAGCCAGTTGGAAGAGCGGTGGACGCTGCAATGCCCTGCGGGGAGAGGTCGGGGAGGGTCGCGTCGTCGGACTCGCGGTTGTACATCAATATCTTGCTCTGTCCACCAATTCGAAGGTGCTTCTTGGCGCCCTGAGCCGAATCCGGCATGGTGATGAAGGAAACGTGCGAGTCCGTCAAGGCCTTGGAGGCTTTGCTACGAGAGGATTAATATCAGATCACCCTTTTCGAACCGAACTGGGCGGTATGGAGCACACTCCACTGTCTCAGCGAAACTGGCACCAGGACTTACATCCAAGCTCGAACGTAGACATCACCCGTGGGAACTTTCGTCGTACCAACGAAAATATGTCCGCAGTAGCCGCCCGCACCGTCGACCCGAATCGAGTTCTTGCCGCTATGGGCGGTCGAAGTGTCAAGAGTGACCTTGCCACCTTGGCTGCAGTCAGCCGCATACGTTGGCCAAGCCGTCTGGTCCCACCCGCTCTCGAAGCCCTCCGATACCTGGGCGAGCGAGAAGGGCAGGAGGCTAAGGGCGAGTACAGCGGCGCGACGGAACATCGTGACGGATGGGGCACCGTAGGCAGGATGGAGGGATGACGAACAAAATGGTCGCTCTAGCCTAGGTGCGCGGCCGCGGTATTTAATTGCTAAAATCCGGAGCTCGAGGTTCCTCCCTCCGCTGCCGTTGCCGGGATGGCTGGATGATTGTGCCGTCGCTTCTGCTCCCCTCCAACTTCGGCGCTCCACAATTCGGAACCTGTCCGCATGACTCCGAGAGACTGTAGCATCTACATGAAGGACGGGATGGATGATGGGAACATTGCCATATCCACCTTGTAACTAGCAGGCGGGTTTATACTTTCCCAGTGATACGCAACCTGAGCCCAACATGCACGCAGCTGAGCACAAAAGGATAGGTTCATTACTTGGCGCAGGTTGAAGTCCCGGACCCCAGTGCACGCTGCCCCAGGTCTGCTCTGCGTGCCTTACGTGCCTATTAGGCTAAAGAAATCGCGAAGACACCCACATCGCAGTGCCGTGGGCAGAGGTAGTGGGATTCGTGCGCTTTGTGCTCCCGAACGGGGACTGGCGGCTAAAAGGGTGGTAGTATAGCTGCGCCCCTACGGCCTACCAGGGTTTTGCTCGGCATGGATCTGGACAAATTTCCCGGAGGCTTACGGAGCGTCTTCCAGATCTAGACCATCCAGACTACGGAAATTGTGGCCGTGGTGATATTTGCTACCTTATGGCGGGGCCAGGATTGAGTGATGATGGAACCGCATGTTTGGCAATGATTCGGACCCGGTCCTGCTTCCCGTAGCGCCGCCCACACGGCTGGGCCATTTCGAGAAGCCGGAGTTTGGCCAAGCAGTTGAAATGCCAAGGTGGAAAGTTGACGAACATCGGGGCGCGAGTCAGCCAGGAGATCTTATTGCTTTCGAGCAGGACTACATGCCTCTAGAACAGGGTAAGCGACAGCCTTTTCCATCCTCCATCATCAAAAGCCTGCCGGAAAGTCTCTAGTTCTTCCTCTTGCTTCCAAAGCTTCATCCTCGTGAATCCAACCCTTTCTGCGGCCCGTTGTTCTTGATCAACCCATCTTAGTAGGAGCATGTCCACGAAGCCTTGCGGATCCACCCAGGCATCGCCTGCTATGGCCATGCACAAGTCGAAAGGGGCATGGTGATTAACTGGTTTCTTCGGCCCCAAGCTTCGTTCAGCCTCGACTCCAGGCTTTTCACCTGCAAACCCCTCGCTCGGGGAGTCGAGCTCGGTCGATCCTCCTGGACCACAGCATGGACAGTCATACTTGTTGCTCTTGTCCAATCCAATAACCAAACCCCCGCGATCTTCCCCGAATATAGCTTTGTTCAGTTCCATCAGTTGTGCTTCCGTGATGCAAGCACCTTCCACAACGATGTGCGATCCCGCCTTGACCGGGCCGTATGGATTCGATTCGTCCTGGAGAATGATGCCGTTCTTGATGAGTTGTGGATCATACTTGGCTGCCATTGCTTGGCTGATTTCATCTATTGGTGGCTCAAGGAACTTAGCTGGGGATGAAAGCATGAGGCACGATATCTCGCCGTCAACGCTTGCCCAGCTCCAGCTGGGGGCTCTGTAGGACGGCGGCGAGGTGAGGAGCGCCCAGGGTCGGCCCCAGCTGAGCCCAGCGGCAAGTTTATTGCTCCAGATGCCAGCAAGGTACTCGCCCATTTCCCCATCATAGTTCATAATAGCGGCAAGACCAGACATAGCCTGTAGCTTGTCGGAAGGGAGTGTTAGCATGCGCCCAGAGTACTCGTCCACGCATTGGTGCCATGCTCGCAACCGTGGTATGAATGCAGTTGGCGCTTTCGCTATGACTTCGTTGTCTTCGAAAGATTTGATCTCGCGTGATGGGATACTTTGTTGCAGGCCTTTAAGCCCTTCGGTGACAAGTGGTTGAAGTGTCTGCTTCCTGAAGCGTTGGTCGACCTGCCCAGCACCGACCACCTTATCATCAATGCCCGAAACCTCGAACTGGAACCCTGCGGCACACTCCCATATCAGCTGTCGACGTGTATAATGAACGACCCGTGGGGCCAGGATTCTCTCTTGAGCAGGCCATCCACGACCGGCCAGGGGCGACTTATTGATGTCCCAGTCCCAGCGCAAAAGCCTTTGTCGCAAACAGTACCTTTTTTCTCCACTCCCGAAGGCTGGAGAATAAGGAACGTGGCGCTCGTGAAGGATGCCGCCGTCTGAATCTTTCGGCGTAGTGGCGGATATCATGAGAGCTGCCTGGCCGTAATAGTATGACATCTTCGGGGCCTCTTCTACCCACTCTGCAGCGTTGTCTTGGCTGATGCAGAGAGCGTCGATCCACAGATAACGAAAGCCTAAGCGACGCGTGATATAGATCGCGTCGACGAAGTTCTTCGGCAGTGAAAGAACGGGAATAGCCTCTTGAAACTGCGGAATGAGCGAATCCTTGAGTTTGACGATGCCAAGACTTCCCCAACAATGCGAGAGAGCGACATATTGGCCCAGCTCGCCATGTGTGGCCCGTAGTTTAGGTGGTTGAGAGTCGTCGGCCGGGATCTCAATCACTCTCTTAGGCAAAGAAACTGCCACTGGAGGAACGCAGTTGTCGTGGCTCGAACAAGCGTCAAGCCACGAGCGAATGAGGTCGAAGCATCTGTCGTCACGGGCCTCGAGGACGCCCGGCCGCAGAGAGTCAATTAGAGGATCAGGGTCTAGGAAGATTAAGCCTGCCAGCCTTCGCGGTCCATGATTTAAGGCTACAAACCTTGTACACCCTCCTCTCTGCATATGTCGAAAAGCAGATCGTCCACAGCCCACGCGGTGTTTCCTTCTTTGCCTGGCTCCCGGACATCGAGCCGCAGAGAATGAAGGAAGACGATATGACCAGGCAATTCCGACCGACGGTGCTCCCAATTATTTGATGTGTGAAGTACATCACAGAAGAAGGCGCATCCTGTGCATCCGGCGCGCCCAGAGCCTGTGCTTTTGGACCTCTTGAGTATCTCCTCGTAAGCTCCAAGCTGCTGGTCTGGCCTGCGTTCTTTGGGCTCCAACACTAGGGTTGAGCAGACACCACAGAGACCTGTGCTGTCTGACTCGGAAGACAACATGATGAATGATATAGATCACACCCTTCAAGCTCGTTGTTTTTCTTGCAAACGGACTACCGCGACTTCGCTGCTTCGTTTGTAGAGAGTTGGAGGCCGCCAAAGCTATCGAAATATGCGTATTATCTGTCCAGACAAATGTGTGTTGCATAAAATTATGCATATGTGGGGTTTGTATTGCATAAGTCAGCGTATTAGCGAAACACCGCCAACCATCCTAGGTATCTACGTATCTACTAACCCTTGGTGTTATTATTGGTCCCAAGAGTAATCCTCCAGGTGAAATATACCACCATAGTGATGCATTGGAGCCGGTCACATCTCTTGCAGCAGTTCGTAAACCTCTCTTATACTAGCCTTGCGTGGCTACTAGGCTCTCTGTTCAATTTTCGATATATCCAGATCATAGATGCAGGTTCTCTCCAACAGAGCTATGATCACTCTATTTACGGCATTGACGAGAGTGTGCAGTCGTGTTGGTCTGCAATGCTTGCCTTGCCATTGCCCCGTGGGTAGCTACCAACTTGAAGGCCAGCTGTGCGTGGTTCAACTGCTTTACCATGAACGCATGAGCACCCTTTGAACAATTAGGTTTTAGCAGCCTTGTTGTCAGGTTCTATGTAGGCTCCCTTCACTCTACCTTGAGGCCGATCCGGTCAGTCTTTCGGAGGCCCCACGCGCCGAGGAACATGCACGAGAGCATGAATGCGAACATGGTCCAGAAACTAGCCCTATAGCCAGCCATCAACGCTTCCGTCTCTGTTATGGCCCTTGCGGTCGCCTGCTTTGTAATCAATGCAGATACAACCTGTGTGACGGCCAGACCCAGAGCCTGCCCGAACTGCGATGCCGTATTGAACACAGCGCCAGCAAGTGCCTGCGTCTGCTCAGGAAACACCTCGGAAACTACTATGAGGCCTACCGTGAACAGGATATCACCGCTGATAGGTTGCAGCAGCTGTGCCACAAATGCAGCCGTCCAGTACGACCACTCTGGGTTTATTAATGCCAGCAACAGCGGAGAGCCGGCGCATAGGATGGAGGACACGGATACGAGCCACACGGGAGGGACCTTGTCGATGAAAAGACCTGTCGTGAGGTTCAGAATACCACCTAGGACCAAGCTAGGAAGCATCCGTAGCGAGGCTTCGAGAGCCGAGAGGCGCTGAATGTTCTGAAAACTGTGGAGGTGAGAAGCTCGGACGTGTAGCCATCAGGTTTCGGGAGGGTTCTTACAACAGACTTGCAAACAGCTCCAGCGAGGCTAGAACCGCATAGGACAAGGCCACGGTGAGGCAGATGCTTGAGAACGCACTATTCCGCCAGAGTGAGTTGGGGATTAATGCCGGCTTCCCCAGCTTCACTTGCCGGTTCATCCAGAATATGAAGAGAGGCACCGCTGCCAAAGAGAGGCACATCAAGACGATGGATTCGGCATTCCGTATAGCGTAAATGTCGGTGCTCAGTACACTGCTCACGCGTTAGCGAATAGCATTTCCAGGGCTTTGACCATCTCGCCACTTATGCATTATCGTTTGCGGATGCGAGGATTGGGCGCGCAAGATATGGAGACGTACGCCAAGAGGTAAGACATCAGTGACATGAATGTTGAAGCAAGGCCGGCGCCAACCCAGTCGATCTGGCGCGTAAGCCGGGTGAGAGCAGTCCTTGGAGTCGGCCGGTCCACCGTCTCCGGGAGTGCCCAGATGCCAATAGTCGAGAAGAGCAGAGTGAGCCCCCCAAACAGGTAACATCCCGCCTGCCAGCCAATCGTATCGGCCAGGACCCCTCCAAGTACTAGACCAGAGGAGAAGCCAAGCACTTGGCTGAGACCTAAGCATGAGAAGGAGATATTCCTGCTGCGGCCGCGGGGCAGATTGTAGGCGACGATGCCCACCGATGACGAGAAATGGAGCGACATGCCCAGGCCCTGGAGGGCACGGAACGCCACGAACTCGCTTCCGGTGCGTGCAAGACCGCCCGCGATCATGAACGTGCCCGTGCAGAAGGCGCCGGCGAGGTCAACCTCACGATGTCCCAGCACGTCGGCGAGCGAGCCCGCCACCAGAATGGTGGATGCCGTAGCCAGTACGTACGCAGAAAGCGGCCAGAAGTATAGCTCCTCAGGAAGTTGCAGATCGGCGGCTAGGATTGGCAGACAGACTGTCAGAATGCCGGTGACACCGCTCGAGGTAAAGTTGATGCCGCATAGCTGCAGGGTCATGAGCACCTTGCCCAGCTTGCTCAGCCGCGGCAGGGCGTGTGCCGGCTCAGCCTGTGCCGGCGGCGTGGGCATGGCAAGGGCGATGCCATCGCTTGCGAGTGGTTGGAGGGCAATGGGCGACTGGTGGCTATATGGCTCGGCGCCGAGCCATTCTTGCTGCGTGGTTTCTGTGAGCGTGGCCATTCGTGCACCCGGCAACTAAAGTTCTTGGAAAGGGCTGGCGGAGAGGGGCTTGCTGACTCGTCGTTTTGTCCCTTTATAATAGGAGAAGCTCTCTCCTTAAGGGAGTTTTGCTTAATGGCTGAGTAGGGTGTGACTCGTTAATGGATGAAAATTCGGGGCGGGGCCATGTTGTCGTGCAGAGGGCGTACGACTGACAGAATTAGAACATGGATTAATCCTTGGCCAAAAAAGCGGAGGCGGCCATCGTCGGGCAAGCTAGAAAGAACTGGGCTACCGGATCTGCGGTCGGTCAGCGACTTAGCGGCTGCCAGCGCTCTAGATACGATACAATTCGGGACATTTTGATTATTACCTAGATCCAGCAGTAATGTCTTCCTAAATGCAATCTGGAGACTAATTCAGAAGGCCATTCGCATTGCCATCTTGGGCATGCGGCCTTCGGGGACCTGCAACTGCATCACTCCTTTACTTGGCGCTTTGTCCATCCGTTCGACCAGTTCATGGGCCACTCCTCGGGCACTTGTTCGACCAGCCACCTCGCAATAGCTGAGTTTAGCTCCACTGGCTTCTCCGACACAACCCAGTGCCCAGCATCGATGATGGTCTCGGTGAGATTCAGGCAGTTCTTCCGCTGGGTCTCGGCCAGCCGCCCCCGCACCGTTTCACAGACGACGTCATAGCGGGCATTGACGAACAGGACCGGCATCTTGAGCTTTCCGTCATGCTTCGACTCCTTCAGGTTGTACGCTCTGTTTGCTTTGTGATTTAGGTACCAGGCACTCCCCGGCCCGAAGCCAGTCTTTTCCATAGCGGCCACCAGCTCACTGAAGACTTCTGGATCCATGACGACCTGTCCGTCCGGCATGGCTTCCGGCGGCGGCGGACTTTCTATTCCACCGAACCAACCTCCGTCCTTTACGACCGTAGATGTTACAGTAGGCTTGCCAAGGGCGGCAGGATCGCCTGCTCGGGTCAATGCCTTGAGGAAACCGTGAATCTGCTTGTCGTACCAAGTAATGACAGCGTCAAAGGACTGCTCGTAATAAGCCATATAGTCCCACTGTCCATTAGGGTATTCGCTTTCCGGGTAAACATCCCTATTGACAAACTTGACTAGCTCCTCGAGACCCATCTCGAGCACGCCGAACGGAACGCAGAGCCCGGCGACCGCCGTGCACACCTGCGGGTGGGTGTTGGCGAGCGTCCAGAGGGTGCCGCAGCCCCAGTCGTGACCGATCCAGATAGCCCTGTCTCTCCCGGTGTCGGCGAGCAACGCGAGCATGCCTTCGATGATGGCCTCCTGGGCGTAGTCGGAGTGGTCCTTGCGGGCGGTGGATCGGCCGTAGCCGGGCATGTCCGGCGCGACGACGCGGAAGCCTAGAGCTGAAAAGGTGTCCAGCTGCGCGTGCCATGTCTTTGCGATTCCGGGCCAGCCGTGCATGAAGATGATCAGAGGCCCGTATCGCGGCCCAGCCGCTAGATAAAATATGGATTTTTCGCCATAGTTGACAATATGCTCTTCGTACTGGACCATGGTGAGGCGAGTGACAGCAGCTCCTTAGTGAGAGGTATGGTATTTGGTCGTTCACTTGTGTCCGTAAATTCGCATAGTTAGGAGGGAGCTACAGCGATCGGACATCTGGACAAGGCGACTTTTATACCGCTTGGGAGGGATAGCTGACGTCTTGGCAACCCCTTCCAAACTGGTAAAACGGAGTGTCATCCGCGGAGCAGCCACAAGTGCTATTCCATTTGTCAGGGGCGGGGTCGGGGTCTCGGAGGCGTTGGTGGGCCCGTAAGAAATGCTGTTGGCCGGGACTTCCGAGCGAGGTACCAAGGAATGACCCCTGAGTCAGGCCAGACCTGATCTTTACTACTCTAAGAAAGTTTGTGGGCGTAAGAAGTTGAAGCTATGATGTCGCGTCCCTTTTGCATTTTCCTAAAACGATACATTACCGAATATGAAGATATATCGCCATCGCATCTAACCTGATTATCTCTATCTCCGTATAGACTCCTTATCCTTCTGATGAGATTCTGCTAGTCCCAGTTTTTCGCACACAACCGTGATTATAGAACCAGGATGGGTTGTACCTGCATGTATCTAGATTTTGCACGACTCACGGCTCACTCGAGAACCAACGTGCCGTAGGAGAATAAACGACTAGCTTGTTAGACTAGTTGCATAGCAGCTGATCAAGCAAGCATCTCACCTTCTCCGCCACTTGTTTGCTTGCCCGCTTATGCAGTTATATATTAGCTTACGCTTTCAATTGGGACGGGAGTACCGGCGGGGTGTCTTAACAAGGTAGCACTGCTGCATCCCGTATCTCCGCAGCTGCAGCTCTCTCGGCAAATCGCGGTATCTTATTCTGGAAACAGAATACGATTGCGCTTATTGCCCATCGCCTGCTTCACCGCCGCCCCTCCACTTCCGGCCTAGACAATGTTAGAGATTCGCAAGGTGAGCCACATACTATGGTATGGAGGGTAGGTAAACCCTTCCAATCACGTACTCGCGCTCAACTGTGGTACCCGCCAGGGCCAGATTCGTGGGGGTTGTGCTGACTTTTTGCAGGATTCAAAAAGTATCTGGCCTGTGCAAGCCTTGCTAGTAACCTTACAAGGTTTTTTTTTTTCCCCGGCGTTTCATAGCAACTGCTCCTGTAGCCTACCGTCTGGTCCGGTAAGTCAAGTGTCCACGCTCTGCCTCTTCTCTGCCCGTGGCCAGATCCTGAAGATTCCGATCTACTTCAATCTCTGTATCTAGCACGTGTGAGTTCTCTCTATCCGAACAGTTGCTCGCCTTGGCCTACAAGGTCTCCACACTCCGGGGCTTCGCCCTACTATGCGTCAAGTAATAGCGGCTATGGCTGAGCAGCAGAAGTGGCATCTTTCAACCATCGCCAAGGTTGGGTTGGTACGTGCACGAACCTTCAGGAACTGACGACTTGGGCTGCCCCTTGCCCGGTAGACCTGCCAAAGCCCTAGTGTGCTCCATAGTACCGGGAAGATCGTCAGTTTAGGAAAGCTGCAGCTATGCTAGCATGGCTGACTGGTTAGATCGCCAATCAAGCTCGGTCGTTCATTCTGTACATCCAGAATACCGCTCATCCGGGTCGCCTGGCACCAAGCCAATACCTCCGTAGTAAGTCTCCAAGCTAACACTCTTTCTAGGACTAGAGTGTATAACACCGCCCTTTGGCTTCCATGTTCTCCTACCCTCGCTGGTGGACTTGCGGGCTCCACTTCCCGCAGGTGGTTTAGATGGAGGGCCCGCTTCTTCGCGCTCCGGAATCTGCTCTAATATGGCGTCGGAAAGATCCTTCACGACTGTCTCGTAGCTTAACCCCGTCTTTATCATCATTGACATACGCATCAGGGATTTTGATATCTACCCACAATACTATTTCTCTCTACAGCATGTCGATGTGAAATTAATTGATTCTGTATTTGTTTAGCGTAGGTAGCATGAGTTAAACTCCGCGCCTCCTCCTTTAGTTGATTCCACAGGACTTGTATCCAGCTTAAACAGGAGTTTTCTTCTCATCCGGGAAGGCCTCTTCTTGAGAGACTGCCTTGTCCGTAGCCCCGCTTGTGTTTCCCAGATATGCACTCTCTTGCTGATTGTTCATGGCGTCCTCATCCCTGTCAGCCTTGCGGAAGGTCAAATAGAAGCCGATACCACCGATCATGGCGACAACAGCCACAGAGCCGTAGTTCCAAACCAGCAGAGGGTCGTCCGACAGGGCGACAAGGGCCTGTCCAAGCGCGGAAGACACGGCCGATGTAAATAGGGCGATGGCCTGGACTGTCGATTTCATGTTCTGCGGCGCTTTCGTGTACGCATATCTGCGCGGATTAGCACTTGTCCCATTAGGCGGGGCCGGAAAAGACTTACTCGAGTTTCGTGATGGACGCTAGAACCTCGGACATGCCAATCAGGCCGTAGGGGAACACTTGCACCCAGACCGAGATCGGTGCAGCGCAGTCCTTGCGTCCGGCCTTTACCAAGGCGTTGATGTTGTCTCCGCAGGGCGAGAGCTTGTAGATATAGTACTGTGTAACGCACGCTGAAACCATGGCCATGGAGCTAAGGACGAAGCCAGCTGTAATTTTCTTGATGGGCGTGAGATTGACTCCACACTTCCGCAGCAGCGGGTATATACCGAAGTCCATGATCGGGATGACGATAATAATGAAGATGGGGTTGAGCTTCGCCACGATATCGTTTGGAGTCGTTCCCAACACCATCGTCGAGGCCTGGGATGTTAAATTGTTTGTCATCTGATTGTACGCGAGCCAGTATAGAGGGTACCACAGGAAGACCTTGCAGGCGACGATGCCGCGCTTCACCTCGTCAACCCACGCGTCGTCGAATGTCATCCATGCTGGCACGACCTCGCCGCGAGCGCGGATCTCGCTGGGCTTGACACGCTGCCAGAACTCAGTGTCTTTAAAGCCACCCTTGCTGTTCTTGTACGCAAATCGAAAGAGCTTCCAGGCTTTGCCCATGACCGATCCAGTGGGCGGCGAGAGCTTGTAGGTCTTCTTGAAGTACAGAAGCACGGCCGGGCACAGGAGGTAGCAGATGGTGGGAAGCGTGAAGGAGAGCCAGAATCCGACAAAGTGCTCCGAATAGACCATGGCCAGCGAACCGGTGAGAGATCCCATGTTGATCAGGAGATAAAAGTAGATGTAGATTCGGGCCGTCGTCACGGCAGGGTCTACAATCACCTTGTTACCGCGCTTGTCTACGCGCACGTACGCCTTTGAATCCTTGTACTGCTCGGCAATGAGTGGCGAGATGTTGGACTTGAAGCCGCCGGTGCCGATGCCCATGATCACGATACCGACCGCGAAGACACCCATGGCCGCGTTGGGGTGGACAATGACTGGAGGAATAGCTGAGATGAGGAGGATGGCGTGGCCGATGACCGCAATGATGTTCGAGTACTGGATCGTCAGGTAGCGGCCCCAGTACTGATCGGCGAGGTAGGCACCGAAGAGCGGCGTAAAGTACGACCAAAACTGGTTGAACTGCGTCATCCCGGTCGAGGCACGCTGACCCATGCCGAGGGCGCCCGAACCGGGCGACTTGAGGAAGCCGGCGCCGGTGGTGGATCCGGGGGGCAGGCCCTTCTGAATGAAGTTGACGACTGCGCCGGCACGGTCAGCGAAGCACAAACGATAAGGCTCATGGGGCGCAAAACTTACAGACAGCGCTCGTGCCATAGTACGAGAAACGCTCGACGAATTCCACAAAGGCGACAGTCCAGGCGGTCCACGGAATAGAACCTGCCACGCGAGGCAGCGTCGCCCACTCCTCCTCTGTGGGAAACGGCCGAAGGAGGTCATCGCTCTCGTCGCGATCGGAACCCTGCTCGCTATTGTACGCGGGGATCGGCTCGTTGAGCGAGCCGCCCTTGGTGATTTTCAGACTGGTCTTGGTGGCGGCCATTGCAGAATCGGGGACGCTGGTGAGTGACGCGAGTGTCCTGGAGCACGGGAAAAAGGCAGGGTGCAAGATGCAACCATGCGCTGCTTAATATAGCGATGGCCACGGGTCGGCTACCCCCGGCGGCATGGCACGCGATCGTGGAGCTTCTTCGCCGAATAAGAGAGAATGGCGCTATTGGTCTCATCACTACGTGAGGCAAAAACTGACCCAGTGCCATGGTAGCAGTGTAAGGCTCGGCTACTGGAGAAATGGAGAAGGTCTAGGCTTGGCCAGAAGGTAGCGGGGTGCGAAAGTCTTTGTTCGCCCAGCCGTTATCTACCTATAACAGAAGGAGGGTATCAGCGCCAAGTAACAATAATGAGGTTCGCAGAGCGCTCGGTAGACGTCTTCTCCTACCAACCTAGCGGCAGTATTGGGACCTTCCAGAATAGGTTGCTGAGGAGGTGGTAGCCAAGGAAGCCAAGGGATGCCAAGGTCTAGGCGCTGTTTAGGCGAATTAGACATTTCGAAATCCGCAAGCATGAGTCGGCTTGCCCCAACCTTTCGAGTATAGAAATCGCGCCTAATTGGGTAATAGCGCTGAAGTTAAGGTAGCGCCCGAAGGAGATAGATTTTACCAACCAGCCAGCCCCAATTGGGTGTCCAATGTCCGCAGCCACCCCACACGACCGGGAGTTGAGTGGCCAGATGCTCGCAGTTTCGATCTTCGTGTACTTCTTCGTGTGGCAAGCAGTCGATGCCTGGTATTCTGGGCGTGCACATGGTCGTATCCCGCAAGGATGCTGTCCCCGGAAACCGGAAGGGTGCTAGGTGATCTCCCGCATCAGTCGTTGGAGGCTCCATCTCCAGAGCGACATGATAAGCCTCACCCATGCTGCCCTCGCGCTCTTCCCTGCCTCGGCCACGTGTGCTGGTTCCTACAGGCGAATGTCTGCTCAAGCCGTGCAACCCATGCTGCGCTGAGTACAAAGCCGGTCAGAGTCTCGAGGTTTGATACTCAAGCCCTGCAATGTCGGTGTTAGGCACTGGCTCTATCAAGCCATCAATGGTGTGCTCTACACGTCCTATTACGGGTTGCCCGCCAAGCGAGTAGATGGCAATTCAGGCATACTATCGAAATCGGGAAAGCGTTGCAGGGGCGGTTTGCCCCTTGGTGTGAGTCCGCCCAGCCTCTGAAGAATTCACGAGACCCCGGCGAGATGGTTTCAAGCCTAGCGAGGAACTTCGGTTCGAGGAGTAGCAAGATTTATGTATTTCGAGTACGTAAGTGAAATCTTTCGGCTAGACCCGTACCTAGATATCATTATACGAAACATATTACTACTAATCTCAGACTGCAGTGAGCCGATAAGGGGTAGCTGGGTCCACAAATAGCATATTTAAGACACCCGAATCATTACCCAAGTACGTATCTCTCCTTATCGCCAAGAAACCAGCCGTCAAAGAAAACAATGGCGCCATCTACTTTACCTTACCTAGTTGCAAGTAGTAAGCATTTTAGCCCCTAGCTAAGTCCCATACCAATTTGACCTGCCGCTTACGAGATAGTTTCCAGGGTCGCCGAGAGATGTTATGATCTTCATCTCCGCCGCGGAAGAGAGAATGCTGAATTACTCCTGTCTAGATAACCTCTCTCTGACGCCCAAGTCTGTATGCAAAGTAGTGTGGCAATAATCGAGGCTGCTAGTCTCACTCTTACAGCTCAACCAAGCACCAACAAAAAGAGCAAGGTCGTCTTCCGCATCTGGCTCAAGTCGTCCCCACAATCATGTTCTATGCTAAAGAATGCTATGGATATCATGCAGCTTTATCTCCAAATTCTCAAAGTTCGTCCCAGCTACCAGTTTATTATGTCCTGCCTAGGGCTATGATTCGCACAACTGAAGGAAAGAATCCCCAAGGCGTCTCACGAGCACGATCCATGTGTCTTTCGCCTGGTAGTTCAGGTCCTTACGCGTCTTATCCACCTCCTTGCCAAATAGCTCCCACACTTGAATGAACTTGTGGTTGCTCCCCTCGGTGGTCCCAATCCTCTTGAAGGCGGCCACCATCTTTTCGTGTGTCTTGAGGGCTTTGTATGTGGGAGTATCTAGTGCCCGCCTGCCGGGTTCTTTGAGAAGTACGGTGATCTGCGCGCAATACAAAATCACCGCCGCAAGGCCCGCTGCGAGCGCCGTCGCCACTGAGGAGCCGGTCAGAGCTGTGAACCGCTTGACGTTGGGGTCGTTCTGACGCTCCATGACGACCTGGTGGCCGGGCATGATGAAGTCAACTATGTCCTGGCTACCGAGCCACTTCATCGCTGTACCCGAGGCTTCCGCAGCGCCAATCTTGAATATCCACTTGGTTCCGGATGCGGCTGGATATGTGGTGTCTCGGACCGGGCCCCCGTCCGTAGCGGCGCAGAACATCAGGATGTTTTTCTTGGCAGCAAGCTGGATGGCGCTTTCAAGCTCTGTTATCTCGTCTTCCTTTGCCTTATCACCAGTGTCCGGCTTCTCGATGGTCCAGGACATCGAAATGATGTCAACCTTTTTGTCTACGGCCGCTTGAATGGCCTGCGATGGGACGGTTAGCTTTGTCCGCAATTTGTCTTCCTGGTGCAGGATCCGCCCTCATACCTTGGCAGCGCTCTTGGCTGTGATTTGGCGCTTTCCGGACTCGATCACGTACTCATCTAGTTTCAGCACATAGAGCCGTACATTGGGACAGATCCTGCAGATCAGGCCAGCCATTGCAGTGCCGTGGCCGCCTCCGGACACGTAGTACGGCTGGCTGAGGTTCTCTTCTCGGTGGCAGAAACTGCGTCCCCCGATGATCCTCGACTCGATCATCTCATCGTTGATGTCAACTCCGTCGTCGATGAGAGCCACAGTCACCTCGGGTTTAATCGACCCTCTCGGTCTCAAGTTTCTCTCCGCCGAAACCAAGAAATCGGCAAAGTCGTCCATTGTAGCCACCCACTGGTGTCGTTTGTATGCACCCCTCGTCGCATGGGCAGCTCCATTACCACCATCTATTATGGGCGACCTAACCTCGGCATCCTCGACTTCCACATGCCCCTTGAGGCGGTTTTTGAAATCTGTCACATATTGCTCCCGCCTGGCCCGGCTCTCGAGACCCTAGTCCAGACGTTAGAATGCGGTATGCGGGTGCGGGAAAGTTCGATAGAATACCTGTTGGCCGTGAAGAACAACTTGCTTCAAGCAGGGAAGATCCTTAAGGCCAACGCTCCACCCCTGGAGGACGGCATTGTTTCCACTCCAATAGAGATGGACCACCCTCACGTTTGGGCTCGCCTCTTTGATGACCTGAGAACAAATATCTGTCCTCCTCCAGTCCCACACTTCCACGTCCAAATCCTTGAGACAAGCCTCAATGGCTTCGTCGCTATGGGAAGGCTCTTGTAGGTCGTCAACGATAACCTTGAGAATCTTCTTCACGCGCCTCTCTTTTCTAGCTCCGTTGAGGCGCTCCTTCTTCAGCCAGTTGAACAAAATGGTAAAGTCGCAGCGGCCAACTCCGTCGTTGCGCGAGAGGAGAGACATCTCCTTTACTGGGAGGTCAGGTTCTACGCGCACCTGCGGTATCGCAACATATTGCAGGACATCCTCAAAGTCCAGGTGATTCCATCCTCGAATAATCCTGCTCTCACTGAGCGTCGGACCGCAACCAAAGAGATCAAAGTATATTTGCCTGTCTGGTGTGGTGTCTCAGGGTCAGCCGGGCAGCCTGGTAACTAATTTCAGTCGCGAAACGTCTTACCTTGCTGGCTTCCGTATAAGAACTCGACGGCGGCATCGTGATCCCTCTCTCGGAGATAGTAGAGTTTCAGGTAATCTTTGATTCCCACCTCGCTGCCCTCGACATATTTGTATTGCAACTCTTTGGTTTTGTCTTCCTTCTTCTTCACAGGTTCGGCGGCAATCGGCGTCTTGGACCCCGTGTTGCGGCGTATGGGACGGCTTTGGTTCATGATCGTTTTGAGGGTTGGTTGTTCCGGCTTTGCGGCGCCAAACTTCCCGACCGGAGCATCTGTCTCCCTCGTATCCCTCGGATATTGGTCTCTCGGTGCCTCCGGGAGATTTGCCTGTGAAATCGGCTTGTCTAATGAAGCAGCTTTGCCCTGGCCATCACGACTTCCGGGCCCCACCGCTGACTTAGCGTTGGCCTTCTCGGCCGCCTTCCTCTTCTTCTCCAGCTGCTTCTTCCTCAACTGCTGGGCGGTAAACTCATGGTAGAGATATGGTGAAAGTCGGTCGAGCTCGCCGCCCTCGATCTTCTTGTCAAGGGCCTTGTCGCACTTCTCCACCAGGGCTGTGACAATGGCGAGCTGAGCCACGCTGCATCTTTTGCAGTCTACTGCCAGATGTAGGGGAGTCAACCCTGCTTCGTTCGGGGCCAACAGAGTGGCTTCACTGCTTTTGCTAATTAGGTAAAGTACGAGGCTGTGGTCTTCCTCGTTGGATATTTTGATGGAGGCTGCTTGATGAAGGCAGTTTGTGCCGTGTCCCTTCTCGCCCTTGGGGATTTGCAAAACGGTATCTATTTTGTCGTAGGTATCGCACATAGCTCGCACTAGCTGGCTGCGTTTCGCCGCGAGAGCCACGAGAAGTGGTGTTTTTCCGTCTTCATCTTTCGCCTTTAACAACTCGGGGTATTCTTTTACCAAGAGGACTACTAGTGGCACTAGTTTCTCCAGTGACTGCACATCCACTTCGGCTACTTGGTGAAGTAACGTCTGACGTCTCAGCGGGCTCCTCCTGAACAAGAACCGCCGGTACTGCCTCATGAAGTCTTCGATGTCCTCGGGCGTATCAAGTGTGATACTTTCATTGCAGAGCTTCTTGATAATGTCGTCGAAGGCTCTTCGGGTCTCCTTGGCCGCTCCCCTGTCATCCTCGCCAATATCGGAATCGATGTCGTTCTCGCTGCCATCGCTGGCGAAGCTATTGTCCTCCGAGTCATATCGTGCGTAACCCCGAGGGTTCGCGGATAGATGGGCAGAATCAGAGTCGGCCATGGTGTTTAGAGCGCATCCTCCATGAATGGCCTGGACTACGATGTTGCGATGGCGCGGCAGGTTGTTGGAAAAAGTCAACCGTCGAGGTAAAACGGGGCCCTTGTTCCTACAGGGTCATGCAGGGCCGATCTGACACCTAGCTACTACGTACGAACACAGTCTAGACTCTTAGAACCTCAAGCGAACACCCCCGAGGGGTCCGGATCCATCCGCTGTGCTCCGCCGCACGGACACAGGGGTCTGGGAGGCTAGCCACGTACACTGCCGGGGTCCTGCGGTAGTGCACTCAACGGCCGCCAAATTGCTGCCTTGACCTTCCTGATGGGGACCGCAAGGCTGAGGGAGCGCAGGTAGCTGAGCACGGCGCATGGGAACTAGCTTTAAGCGGAGATCTACCCGGGATACTATTCCATACTTTGTCTCGCATCATGCCGCTAGGGTCCGGTTTGCAAATGATGCAGTGCTGATCGTGTCTAGGTCAATGCTATCTAAATTGTTGGTGTCGTACGTGCCCAGCTTGTTGGTCGGCGGCAGTGACGGTTTGTACCGGATCGGGTCGTCCTTGGGTGTCGATCCCCAGAAACGCTTGAGGCTGCCTATTAGGTCAGCCGAGGCGTTGACCTTGAAACTGTTATGGAACTCTTCAAAGCTGGATCGCTTGAGGAGAACGGCGGCGCGGAAAAAAGCCGGCACGCCCGTCTTGACTGACGCGTTCTCCAGAAGGGTCCACGAGGCTCCATTAGCATCCCCGTAATTCCGGTGCACTAGGTCAACGGACCCCGTCACCGTCGTCGCATCCTTCGTGTCTTGGTTAATGCTCCGTTCCCATTTCCAGCCACCACCAAGCTCGGCGCCTAGGACCGTCGCCCCCGCCTTCAGCTCCCCTCCTTTAGTTATGGTCTCGGTCCGCGTGGTAGGTGCAAGAGTCATTCTCCCGTCAGGAGAAATCTTCAGAACCTCCGGCTCGATGACACCGCCACCGTAGACAAAGTCGATATTTACCGACACGACTCGGCGCGAGCTCTTCCGTGGGTTGAACTGGAAATCGTAAACAAGTAGAGAGGCGGGACCCTGGCCGTCTTGGAGGTAGCCGTGTATGACTTCTTTTCCGATACACCGGATGCTAATCTCGCCCCTGCGCTGTGTGATGTTGAGGCGCTGGTAAGGAGCCGACGGGTCGTTTTCAGTCCTGAAGGTGCTGCTGGAGTCTCCATTCTCGTAGAGATCAATGTCTAGAATGGATTCAGTGCCATCCACTTCGAACCCGTCAGGTGTTGTTGCGGAATCCATAGTCGTCTACTGCCAGCCAAAGACTGTGTAATACACATAGTCGTGGGGCAAGAGCCCAGGCTGGGAGACTGCCATCAGATATAGTTTGGCATAACAAGTGCTAGAGGTGCTAGGCAAGGTGGCGCCAGGCTGTGCCGCAGGATGAGCTGGGGTTGGAAATTGCGCTGGCACATGACGAGTCCCCAGCCAGCCGAAGCTGTGCTGACGGCCCACCCTAAGCGCCGGGGGTTGACCACTATTACCTCTCGCCCACAATCCCCGAAACAAGGTACTGTCTGACCTCAAACAGCCTCCTCCGAGAGTTCGCCTTACCTGGGAGGCGGTTCGCCGAGTAAAGCTTCCTCTATTTCTTCAGTATAGCTCTCTAACAGGAGCCAACCTTACGGAATGGAGCCCCCGGGCACGCCTGCGGATGCTGAGGTCAACGGCGAAGCCAATACGACGGGCTCCACGAACTCTATCATCGAGGGCCTAACCGTATTGTGGGGCCCAAACTATCGCGATGCTTCCACTCCGGGACCACCTGTGATGGTTCCCGACTTTGAGTAGGTTCTATGCCAATTATGGCTCTTTATCCCAGATCATTCAGCTGAATCTGCAGTGTCGTCATTATCCATGGCCTACATGGAACCCTGCAAGATCCCTGGACGAGTCCAGGATCCGGGAGCAGTAGGTGGCTCCCGGATGCAGGCGAAGGCGAGGGTCGGAGGGTTATGTCTTTTGGATATGATGCCTCCAAGATCCTTGCGGGTGCTCTCACCCGCCAGGCAATCCGGAAGACGGCCTTGTCCCTCCTCAATGCACTCAAGGCAGAGAGGGGGGACAAGGGGGCGCCCTATACGGTATGCGGTAATAAGTCACTGTATTGAGGATATACTTACTAACCCAAATCATTAGACCCGATCTATCATGTTCATTGCACACGACATTGGTGGTATTATTCTTAAAGATGTAAGTGTTGCTGACAGCTGGTCCGGACGGCAATGTCAATCTTTGGCTGACTGACTTATCCGCAGGCTCTGACGGTTGCTGGGCTCAAGCCCGCATCCTATGGTGATATTTTTGACTTTAGTCGAGTCCTAGTAAGTGCTTAGAAGCAATGGTTAACCTCGTTCGCCAGCTAACCGGAGGTTTTGCGAGGTATTTTACGGTTGTCCGCATTGGGCCGTAGATTATATGGACATGGAGGATGTCATCGCTCCCTTCATCTTCTGCCATTTAAGCGAGAACCCGGCGCTTGTCACTGCCTCTGTTCACTCCGTTCGCGGGCTTGCCAGAGCTATTGTGGACATTAACAGTTTGTTCATCGATATCAAGCACATTTTCCGATCTTATGTTATCAGTGTATTTGCTGGTGATATTAATTCCAGCTCTGTCTACCAAGTGGGCTTCCCGACCTCCTGAGCGAACGAAAGCATAACTGACCGATGTAGACTTTCGACAGCTTCCATGCTACATTGGGCATGCCATTTGAGACACGAGTATCTGGAGGTGTCTCTACCGACCTAGATGGCGGTGTGATTGAGAAACATCTCATCAAAATACAACCCCGTAGGTGATCTAGCACCACCCCCTCAATCCCCCCGCTATTGTTCCGAATCTATACTCGAAACTTGAAAAGCTGATTATGATACAGAGGTGTCGGTTGACACGAGAACACTCGTTTACGAGAGAAATTTGTTGGCAATAGCTGCCCCTATGCCCTCCCTCTTCTCCAATGATACCCTCAGTCACCCTTTCTCGTGGATCAGCGAAAACAAGACGTACACGTCTTGGCTCAAGCAGAAACAACCACAGCTACTCTATGTATATGGAACGACCCGCGTCCGTGATGCTGCAGAATACATCTTCTACGACTTGGATAGGGCACACCAAGAGAACAACAATCAGATCGTGCTCTATTTTACGTTCAATCGCTGGGACGTGCGCCGCGATACCATTCAGGATATGCTGACCTGCTTCTTGGCACAAATCATTGGACACTTCCCTAGGCTCGCCGACTTTGTTCTCGCGCAATTCAAGCGCCTCGGCGAGGACCGTAGCTGGAACGACTTCGACCTTCTCAACTGGTTTGAGTACTATCGATTGCGAGGAGAAGTTGAAGGGATTTCCTGCGTTATTGATCGCTTCGACCAGTGCGATGAACAATCACGAGAAGCCTTCTTCAGTCTAATCTCAGGTCTCGCCAAGGTACACGAGAGACCATGGCAGGTAGTCGTGACCAGCCAGGAGCCGAAAGCTCTGTCCAAAGAGCTGTCCGAATGGCCTCAATTGGATCTAGACTCCGCTGGGGGCCCGCGTCAGCGCCCGGCTCCAGTGCGACAAATTTCCGCATCGATGCTGGCCTGGCTTCCAGAAACTCGCTCCATAGTGCAGCGTCGACCAGAGCTCCGCGGATGCGAACCCGAGATACAAGCGGAAATCCTGAGTATCGACGCCTTGAAACACAACAGGGCAATCCGGAATTTGGTACTCGAGCACATGAGCGCACAGGCAGGCTGGCCGACACGGGAATCTATCAAGTCGACTCTGGGAGACGTCACAGTCATGTCTCCCGAGGAGATCTTGAACCGAATCTTGGATAATATACCTGACAAGAAGTTTACTGAACTTGCCCTGTCGTGGATCCTATATTCTGTGAGGGCCCCGACGGTCTGGGAGCTAGCCACCGCATTATTCTACAGTTTGGATCATCCAGACAAACCGGATTTAGTTCCTACTCAAGAGTATGTGGATGAAACGATCTCCAGGGTCACCGCATGATTCGGAGGTATCGTTTTCATGGAGCAGCATGAGTTCCACATCCGGTCTGTGCCTTTACGCACAATCCTTGAATCCAAGCCCCCGTCATCAGGCCGGCCTAACTACCCCTGGCATGGCTACGCACGATCTGCCCACGCTATCATGGCAAAGATCTGCATCGAGTATCTCACTCGACCAAGAGTCAAGCTTCATCTAAAAGAGATATACAGTAGCAAAGGCTCCGATATGATGGGATTGCCGACTCATTGCGATCGCACTAACCTGTGCGACTACGCAACCCAGTTTTGGACACACCATCTGTCAGTAGCTCCTGAGGAAGAACGGAAGAAGCTCCAGCTCGAGAGTCGACTGGGGGCTTTTCTCGAGCAAACCGACGTGATGCAGACATGGCTCACGGCATACTGGGCGACTTCCAACCCCATCAAGCGAAGCACCAAGCCTTTCACGTCACCCTATCCAGTGCTGGTGGGGATCGGCCTTGCAGATATGGTGGAATTTGGCGCGAGAGACGAAAGTTCAGAGATCTCCGAAGGCCTCATAGAGGCCTGTCTGCATGGAAATGACCGAATTGTGGACGATCTTCTCCACCAGGTCGACCATTCACGCTCCATCCTCCACAGGGCCCTCGTCGCAGCTGGGTCCAAGGGAGCGGAGAAGGTCTGGATGCGTCTCATTAATCATATCAAAGGATATCACGAGAGCAAAGGTGATCATGAGAAATTTGATTGGAATGTTTCCTTGCTGAACAGAGCAGCGTGGCTTGGCCTTGACCAAGTTGCCAAGACATTGCTGGATGCCGGATGCGACGTCGACCCTAAGGACAGGGATGACCCGACTACTCCGCTACTGCTTGTCGCAAGGACCGGCGGTCTGGAGGTCGCAAAAGTGTTGCTGGAGGCCGGAGCCGACATCACGCGCACAGACGAAGAAGGCAAGACTGCGCTGCACCTCGCGGCCTGCTTCGGGCACCACGAGGTAGTTAGACTGCTCGCCGGTGCTGCAGCGGATCGGATGACGCAGGAGAAAAAGCAGGCATATTTGAATTCGAGGGACAAAAATGGAGTCAGTGCGCTCTACCTGGCCTGTCTGTGGGGGAACTTCACCACGGTTGAGACTCTGTGCTCGCTGGGTGCAAACCCAAACATCAGTTCCGTGGACGACCCGTCAGACCTGGGCTGGTACCCCCTGAGCGTCGCGGCTGAAGAAGGACACATTAGGTGTGCCCGTCTGTTGCTTGGGGGGAGTATACCCGCGAACCCGGATGTAGAAGGTATTGGCGGAACGCCGCTTCGATACGCGGTGAAGAGCGGCCGTGCGGAAGTTTGCCAGTTGTTGCTCGAACACATGGCGGACCCGAACCACCCTAGCATTCAGCCGCCGATTCTTTACCAGGCGGTTACTTCAAATGTGCCTGAGACTCGCCTTCCAATCGTCAAATTGTTGGTCCAGCACCAGGCCAAGGTCAATTATGCGCACATGGAGTGGTCGTCGGCTTTAGTTCGAGCGTGCTGGTCAAAGGATCCAGAAATGCTGCAGGTGGTTGAATATCTCCTAGAGAATGGAGCCGATATAGACCAACCAGATAGCAGGGGCATGACACCATTGCACGTCGCAGTGCGGATGAAAAACGACCAACTCGTCCGCCTCCTCCTTGACAAGAAGGCCGATGTTAACCCTGGCTTTGACAAGCAGCGGACACCGCTAGGCTTAGCGAGCATGAGTGCAGAGGTCACGAAGCTCCTACTCGATAGAGGAGCTGATCCGAATTTATACCCCAAAGACGAAGATCCCCCGTTGGTCGATTCTATGGGAGCAAACAACCTGGACGTGGCAATATTGCTGTTAGACCACAAAGCATCTACCGAGGCTCCATGCGGCATCAACACCGGATGGACCCCCCTTGGACTAGCCGCAGTCTGGGGTCTTCCCAACTTTGTGCGCGTCCTCGGGGACCACGGGGCGGACTTCACGCACAAGATGGCAACTGGACGTAGCATCGTTCACTTAGCAGACGACGAACAGACGCTCTCCGCGGTTCTCGAGTTTCGCCCGAACCTCAATGTGCAAGATAACGATGGCAACACGCCATTACATGACGTCGGACCGAGCACAAAACTGGAGCGAATCAAGCTGCTTGTGCGTGGCGGCGCAGATGTCAACCTCCAGAACGCCGAGGGCATGTCGCCCCTATCGCACGCATTGCAGGAGGGGAACCTTGACGTGGCGAGATATCTGCTCTCCAAGGGTTCATCTGTCGACATTGCGTCACCTTGCTATGGAGGCCCCCTCCACCTTGCTTGCAAGAGGCAAGATCTTGGCCTCATAAAAGATCTTGTCGCCGCCGGCGCGGACCCCAAAGCTGTGGTGCCAGGACCGGCTGGCACGCCGCTGCAATCTGCCCTGTTAGCGTGTCTGCCCGACCCATCGCCAGATTACAACGCCAACTGCTCGAATATTGTCAAATACCTACTTAGGTCGGGCGCTGACGCAACCTCGGCTGGAGGCCAGTTCGGCAGTGCGGTTGCCGCGGCAGCATGGAAAGCACCCCTCCCATTGCTGGCACTCCTACTCTCCCGGGACGCAAACGCGTCAGAGAGCGATCCTATGGGCCGACAGGCGGTTCATTTTGCAGCACTCCGAGGTACGGACCACCTTGCTCTAATCCTCGAAAGGGGGGGCAATGTCATGACAAACGACAAAGCGGAGCGGAATGCAGCGCATTGGGCCGCGCAAGGAGGCTCCGTTGAGGTTCTCAAGTATGTGCTAGCTGAAGGTGCAGCGATCAACCAACCGGATGCAGATGGATGGACGCCACTGTGCTGGGCGGCACGAGGCGGTCATCTAGGCATCGTGACCGAGTTGCTAAATAGGGGCGCAAAGCAAGAGATCACGTCACATATCAACGACGAGGAGTGGACACCACACAAGATCGCGAAATATCACTCAGCTGGAAAGGAGCTACTGGCTTTGTTGGCGCCGTCAGAGGTCATATCCAAAGAGCCAGGCCTAAGCCACCGTGGTGCTGGCGACAAGGGGCGCTTGTCAGGGAAAGGACGGCTTCATATCACCTTTGAAAAGGTCCCGAACTCGTGGTCTGCTGAGCATTGTGACTATTGTCTGATGGTAAGTACGATCACCAGTATTTTGGGCAACATCTGCTAACGAGGCTAACTGCCCAGAGCATTGCCGGTTTCAAGTACCAGTGCAAGAGCTGCATCGATTTCAGGCTTTGCTTCAAATGTCACAACTCTCGGCGCAACTTTCACCCAGCTGGTCATGCTTTCGAGAAGATGGGACCGGAATACGTGCCCTTCCTCGAGGACACGGATTCCACTTCGACGTCGGACTTCGCCTCTGAGTTCTCGGAGGACGCCGAAAGTGAGGGCGAGGGCGAGGATGACGCCGAGGATGAGACCGACTCGGATGACGAAAGCGTTTAGAAATTGAGATAACACAATGTCCGTGTGTGTATTTGTTTCCCCTTTGGGACGGGGCGCGCGGTCTGGGAGGATTAAGGTAGGTAGGTACGCAATGTTAGGAAGGTAGTTACTATGCGGAGTCTCGCGGTTGCTTGCAGAGTCGACCTGTGCATGACATGTGCACATTCCGAACCGCGAGCATCCCAAAGCGTGAATTGGTCATCTATGCACGTCATGATATGCCATTGCCCCAAGATAAGGTGCTGATATAGGAAAGTGTAAAGGGTACGCGGTACGCGACTTTTGCTGTACGAGGCTGGACGAACTAACCCTTTACAGAGAAAGGAACCCGATTGGGGCCTCACTTACAACTGGTTTTGTTTACACTTGGCTTACAGACTATACCTAGCAGCCCTTCTGGTAGAGAGTACTCAATTGATACATTGTAAGGTACCGACATTCTAAATGCTAGAGCTCTGAACAAAACAGTGCTTGGCTACCTTCGACGAGCCGGGCACGGGTTGAAGAATTGTCTAAGCTTCCGGCAGGAATCACGGCCAGGAGAGCCAAAGAACAACGCATTATACGGAGTAATTAGCCACCGTTCATTTCTGTGGCGCTGTATTAGCGGTCGTGTCTCTTTGAGCATGTTATGGTTCCGGTTGATGGGGCTAGCCGAAAGCTCTACCGACGAAATGGCAATGAAAGAGCATGAGTGGCTAGCGCTAGCGACGGGCTAGAGTTGTTTTCGTAATAAAGCCGATCTCGCGGCCACTGGGCGGGCGGGAGGGAGGGCGCATGGGGCAGCTAGGCCCCTTGGGAGGCAAGCCAAGACTTATGGTAACCAGGGTCTCGCATAGGGTATCTTGCACTTTTAAACTACCTACAGAACCATTGTCTCTCAACGCCCCGCTCTCCCGCTTTGCCTTGGCAACCCCATAGTCCTATGTGAGTCTTGCTCCAAAGCATGGCAATATACCTTAGTCATAAGGTTTCGCGACTGTCTTTCCTGCTAGCTACGGGTTTCCTTGTGTAGGGCATATATGAGTTGAGCATACTGACTGGCCGTCTTCCAACCAAGTAATGATGTAATTATGAGCAGTTCGCGCCGGGTCCCCCATTTACGCTTTGTGACATGATGATGTCCAGGGGCAGCCACTGAGGCCATATCTCAACCAGTTCCCGCACGAGAATCTAGTCGTACGGGCGAGGGGATTGGGTAACGCAACGTACCTACCTACCTTTGTAGGCAAGGTAGCCTCTGTGCCAAGCCCTACCTACGGAACTGTAGCCAAGATTGTGGAGCAATAAGAGCTGTGGGATCGCCTATCTCAAGCCCACCCCACGCCAAGGACCTACGGCATTGCTGCCTTGTTCTCCTGCCCCTATCAGGCCCATCTACCGGCCCACCCTGCAAGTACCGAGGCAGAAAACGCGCTATCTCGTACCTGTGCTTGGCTTGGCGCGGGCCGAGACCCTGCCCCGGACACGTGTGTGCGAAGCGAGAGGATTTGCATAGGCCACGCCTGCGAAAGGCAAACCACCTAGGGCAAAAAAGGTCTATCGGGTCCCATTGTCTGAAGATGCGGCCGCAGCATAGTTTTTCCGGTGCCTCTCTCTCCCTTCGTATGCCTCGGCGCCGTTTCGTGTAGAGGCTATTTTCTGCGGGTCGCCCCCGGAGATTTATAAGGGGCGAAAGGGGTGGGACACTGAATGGGCCAAGAATTACTGCAAGCGGCAGGACTACCGCGGGGCACCACTGCCGCTCGTATAGGGTGGCAGGCGGCTGCGCGTGGTGACTGGCGAGGGGTGGAAACCCACAAGGGCATCTGTCGATCATGGCTGGTGCCGGCATGGAATCGGACAGTGGTTGGTCGACCTGACTCGACTGGCGGCCAAGCTTGGGCGCTCGTGCAACAACCATAATCCTGTCGGCGTGACATCCACTGCCGCAGCGTCGCATTGCTGACACCTCAACCCTGCCTCTGCTACCACCAGGCGGCTCACCTCGAACTGCTCTTTCAGGAATACCCTTTGGCTTGGCGTGGGCTTGCGGCCTGGATCTAGAAGGTATCATGGCTTCGTAGCTGGCACTTTCAGCGGCGGCGTGGCAAAGATGCGCAGCTGTCATGCTGGACCAAGGGGCTCCCTCGGGGCGACTTTGGCGTGCGACTTGCGCAATGCGACATAGGGTACCACTACGGAGGCTGCTAGCGAGCAATTGACACGGCGCCACTGCTGGTATCTAATCGGCTTATCTGCGCCATTCGTCGGTCAAGCAATCGGGCTGGAGACAAACGCCGACTCTGCGAGAAGGAGAGAGAGAGAGTGAGTGAGTGTGTGTGTGTGTGTGTGTGTGCCCTGCGGCGCGAAAGGATCGCCCTCCGCGGCGCAGTAGCGCGTCTCCGAGGCTCCTCTACGCAGCAGCCGCAGCCACCTATGGCGGCACAGGAAGTGGCTTCTACCCCGTGCTCGGACATAACACGCCGGCTATTGTCAAATGGCGTAAGCGCTTGGCGACTGCGTGTTTCTTTTGCAACCACGGTTTTTGGGCTCTGAGTGGGCATTGATGGGAACGCATCAAGGGGCAGAAGGCCAGCCACGACCAGACCCAAGTCCACAGCCAATGCATGGGGCCTCCAAGGTTCACTGCTGCACTGCCTGAGCTAGCATCAAGCCCGGGAGCTTGGCTGTTCTAGCACTGCGACACTGCCTTGGCAGGCTGTCGCCCTCCACCTCGACCTCCTTCCTTTTCACTCCCAACCCAACTCAGCGGCTCTGTTGCAGCAGCGGTATGCATACTGAATCCGGAAGGAGACTGATACCCGCCCAGTCGGACCTCGTGACACTTCTGCGTGGTTGTAGCGGGCAACTACGAACCATCATCCTCTCCACCAAAGACAAGACTCATCGGGCTATAAATACAGAAAGGTCGTCGTCCTTTGACGACGTATCTCAGCAGCCCGTCCTCCAGCAGCCTCTCTACCGTCTTCCGTCTACAGTCCTCAGTGCTCGCATTCACCATGGCTCCCGTCTACTCCCTCTTGGCCGCGCTTGCCCTGCCCGTCGTCTCCATGGCGTCGGTGCTCCCCGTCCGCAGCGGCGAGGGTATTGATATCGTCGGTGGAACTGCTGCTTCTGCCGGCGAGTTCCCCTACATCGTCAGCCTGTCGCACAGTGGCTCGCACTTCTGCGGTGGTGTCCTCCTGAACGCCTACACCGTCCTGACGGCCGGCCACTGCTCCACCGTCTACGCCGCCTCGACCGTCAAGGTCCGCGCTGGCTCTCTCGTAAGCTCCCCCGAACTTTCCTCTCCTGATATACACACGAGAGGCACAGCCGGGCTTAATGCTAACCAATCTCGCAGACCTGGGCCTCCGGCGGAACGCAGGTCAGCGTTTCCTCGATCGTCCCTCACCCCTCCTACGCCGACACCAGCGCCGGCACCCCCAACAACGACATGGCTCTCTGGCACCTTGCTAGCCCCCTCACCGCTAGCTCGACTATCGGCTACGCCACCCTTCCCGCTCAGGGCTCCGACCCTGCTTCTGGCACCACCACCACCACCGCCGGCTGGTACGTGACTTGCACTGCACGATGAGCTCTGGAGCTGCATGCTAACTCTCTGGACAGGGGTCTTACCAGCGAGAGCGGCTCGACTCTTCCCTCGGCCCTGAGGAAGGTGTCTGTTCCCGTCATCACCCGCGCCAGCTGCCAGTCGGAGTACGGCACCTCGGCCGTCACCACCAACATGTTCTGCGCCGGTCTCGCTGCCGGTGGAAAGGACTCTTGCTCGGGTGACAGCGGCGGCCCGATCATTGATGCCAGCACCGGCGTCCTGGTCGGCCTCGTTTCGTGGGGCCAGGGCTGCGCTGAGGCCGGCTTTGCCGGTGTCTACACCCGCATCGGCAACTACGTTACCTACATCAACAGCAACGTGTGGACTTCGTAAATCTGCAGCATTTGCCGAGGGATCATACGCTCTACCAACCAAATCACCTGACACCACATTTGGTCTTCTCAGATACAGTATATATTCTCTATCATAGCCGAACATAAATCCTAAGACTTAACTACGACCATAAATGCCCCCGTGAGACTGTGATTCTACCCATCGCTGTGGTTTGGACATGATTGCACATGATCTCCGAGAACCACTCGAAGACGGAGTTCCGTCAATTACCCCGCGTTTCTGAACCTTTTGCTGGGTTGCTATATGCGGTGCTTATTAGCCGCCCTGCGCGTGAAGATCAAAGGCTAAGTTCTACCAAGCCTGCGGTAACAATGCCCGGACCTATCAGCAGTTGGTTGCCAAGAATCCGAACACAAACCTTACCCAAGGACATGCTCTTGTAGCACCATCGCGAAAGGTAAATGTCAGACGACGGGGCAGGTTCGAATTGGTTTATCTTAGCTTATCGGAGCGCCATAGATTTAGATGCTGTTTCGGAGAGGCTAAATAACTTATTATCTTAGGCGACCCGGGAGTTTAGGCCGAGAAATCTTCTCGGCATGCGTCTCGGTTAGTCCCTTAGCTCCCCGTTGCATCCTGATGGGTGCGTGGGGATAACCACCCCTGTGCCCCTAGTGGTCGGTCTTCGGTCATACACAAGACGTTCCCTCTGCCATGTTAATAATAAGAAAACCTTTGCGTATTTATGTCTAGTACTATGTGCTTGCCAACAGTGATCATTACCCCTCAAGTACGACGTTTCACTTCTTTAGCATTCAGGTTGCTACATGGTGGTTAACTTGGAGCTTGCGCAGCTTCTTGGAAGAGCAGCAGGTCAACCAGGCCGTAGCAGTGGTACTCTAGTTTCAGGCACCCTGTATTGAGCTAGGTGCATCTGATAACGGGTCCATTAAGCACCCGAGACTGCGTATCAGATGAATCAACACCAACCGGAACTGATGCCGAGGATTAGCGCCGACGCAGAATCGACTATCAGAGGCCCAATTGGTGATACGAGAAGCTTGTTATGTGACATCGGGCCAAGAGCCGCATTCTCTCAGACTACCGTCGAGTATCATATTACGACCTTGTTCCTTTACGATACTAGTTGCCCCAAAATTCAGGGGAAACATTGACCAGTTTAATGTCTTGACTTCGTTCGGATCAACAGGATTAACTATTCATTTCCCAGGAATCCTCTGCCTGGCCAACCTCCTACAGGAAAGATCGTCTACCAGGTTTATTCCTATGTTTCCTGCCCACACCTAAGTTCATCATCGATCAGCTCTTGCGGGTGAGTTTGACCTTGTATGCAGGAAGCTCCACAGCGGTGGCAACTTTGGACCCGTCTTCTGCCTGCTCCACGTCGAAGATAAAGCTATCTGTACTCTTCAACTGATACGTATACCGATCTATCGAGGCCCACGTGACGCAGTTGGCTTCAGGCCAGGGGAACAAAGTATTTGCGGCATCCATATCTTCGGCCGTGCCTACGTCAAAATTAGCGCGCCACGCTTTTTGCGTGTCCGTCTCAATGTAAGTCGGATACAGTCGCACGCGAATCAGCGGCGCCGTCGGTGGTGGGCCTGGGATTAGGCCGATGTCCACGTAGGTGGCAATGATATCTTTGCCACGAACGAACCAGTTGGTTGTGTTCAAACCAGGCGCCTCGTCCACGTCGAAGGTGACGGTTGAGTTCGTTGCCTCGTCAACATAGGTGCCGGCGTAGTTCACGATTGCTTCATCCTTGCCGGCCTGCTCCATCGCAGGTAGCAACAACT
This sequence comes from Thozetella sp. PMI_491, assembly GCA_021432635.1. Classification (NCBI taxonomy): domain Eukaryota; kingdom Fungi; phylum Ascomycota; class Sordariomycetes; order Chaetosphaeriales; family Chaetosphaeriaceae; genus Thozetella; species Thozetella sp. PMI_491. The sequence continues at coordinate 779,592 of MU270033.1, forward strand.
TCACTACACCGGCCATGGTTGACTCCAAGAAGCCACCCGTACTGCCAGCTGCAAGGGTAGCTAGCACAAAATCGTAATCCGGCACCAGCACCAGAGTGCTGTGGTAGGTAATCAAGTCTCCGCCTTTGGTGTAGATCTCAAGGAGACGGCCGTCCTTCGTCACATTCTCCATGCGGTAGATTTCCCAAGGCATCCCGATCAAGGTCCCTAGCGAGGGAGTTGATGCGGTAGGCTTCAGCCACTTGCGAACTTCTACAGGCGTCAAGACCTTGGCACCGAGAATCGCGTCACCAAAAGCCGTCAAGTCACCAAGGGAAGAGTAGTAACTCCCGGCACTAGCTGGGTTAGCCATGAACGATGGAGCCGATTAAAGTGAATCAGCTAGGGAAAAGCTCACGGGTCTTCCATCCCGAGTGTGGCATTCCAGAAAATTTCCCCTTCGGGAATCACGCCGAGTGAGTCGGCGGGCGCATCCTGGTAAGTATGGCTCATCCCTAGGGGCTCGAGGATTTCGGTTTTGATGAACTGTTCGAATGGGGTGTTCGTCACGGCCTCAACGACAAGCCCGAGGATCGCAAATCCAGTGTTGGAGTAACTGGGTGTTGTGAACGGCGCGAAAACCGGCGGATGTAGCCCATAGGTGCTATAGAAATCTAGCGCGTGTAAGCGGTACGGTTATTTGTCTTCAAAAGTACCTGCAAACAAACCTTCGGCAGTGCAACTGGGTGTGTCAAGAAGCCCAAAGCAGCCCGGGATTGGCTGCTGGTCCATCGGGGGGAGACCAACATCTTCGAACGATGTTCCTTGGAAGTTGGTTATATCGATGGGATCTGGGAATGGTGAGACACATGAGCTGGAGGAGGAAGTGTCAACTCATACAATCTGACCCGATTCCGCTGATATGGTTCGCCAAAGAGCCCAGGGTGATATCGTCCCAGTCGACCGTCATGATGGCATTCTGGGGCGACGCCTGGCTGTTCATGTCCCGGAGCCGCGGCAGATATTTTGTGACCGGGTCTTCCCAGCTCACACCGTGAGACTTGAGCTTCAATAGTGCCAGGACAGGGAAAAGCTTCGTCGTGCTGCCGAGCCGGTAAACGCTATTTGAGTCGATGGTTTGGACGCCACGGGGATCCAAGGCAGTGGGTGTATAGTGATATTCGTAAAACGGCACGTCTTCGTGAGTTGATTTGAGGGCGAGCGAGAGAGCCGAGTTGTTTACTCCCGCGGAAACCCATTGTGACATGCGCTCATCCAAGTAAGCCTGAATCTGAGGAATCACGGCTTGAATGGCTGCGCTTTTGCTTGGATTGGCAGGGGCGGGGAGCACGGCGCCGAAGATGGGGCAATGTCCATCCAAGGCTGCGATCGCGCCATGGGCGTGCAGCCAGGCGCTGGCCACAAGGGAGTAGCCTACAGACCTAGTGTGCATCTTGGTTCTCCCAGTAATCCGATCTGATTCGAAGTATTGTTCGCTGTCGGATAAGGACGAAGCCTTGCCGCAGTTGGCGAAGCCTTCAGCAGAATCCCTTCACTGGCGAGCCGGGCACGGTACCGCCGAGATTCTGGCACACGATAGATGACGGTTTGCCTGCTTCATCAGGGCGACGCTACGACTTTATAAGACAGGCATTTTTCCTAATAGGGCTAAGGGTGTAGCCAAGGAGGGCCAACCACTAGGCACAACTTCATGGGGACCAAACTAGCGAGCCTGCGGCGTAATTACCATAAGCATGGATGCGAAGTCTGCATGCGGCCAAGCCCTGGGAGCTGCCAGATGGCCCCTGGCACAAGATGCTTCCTGAAATGGCTCAATATAAGCGATTCACTAGAGGTGCACACGCTAGTAAGGTAGAAGCGTCCCTCATACCGCGGCCAAGGACATTGAGATCTGCTGCCCTTTTTCCATCTGTGGCGACTTGGCTGACGTTTTCCTCACCTGCATCTTCGTTCTATGTATTACACAACTTCCAATACCCCTCCGTGCACCTCGAACTTGCAGAGGGATGACTAGCCTAACCAGCTAAAAGCTAGCCCGCGAAGCTGAGTAGCTGCCACTTCGGGGCTGCCAAGGTAAGGTACTTAGCATGTCGCAGCATTATACCGCCATTAACATCGCGAGAGCCAGGGTAGCTAGCGAATGCGCTGCACAAGTTGATGCCTGTAACGCAGGTACTTGTGGACAAATGCCTGACGGCCAGATCTGTGTGCAATGGAAGCAGGCGCTCTATAGCCTGAAACTTGCACGCGAGGGAGAAACCACAACGACCATAGCGCCTTGCTGTATTATCGGTACTACACTACCCAGTCCAATGCCAGGGCGACAGTGGTGCTGACACGCAAGGCCAAAAGCCATGGATCGGAAGCCGGGTAGCGACATCTTGTTTCGGGACTGGTGGGAACTAGCCATACCCATATCAATTCCGAGTTTGAATGCGAGCTGGGAAAATGGGTAATTTCGCTCCCCGCCAGCTGGCCCTTGCACGCCCGATAGCCGATGATATGACCTCGGGAGGGCGCCAAAAGCATGCATGTCATACGGCTACTATCACCTTTAGGGAAAGCGATCAATTCTTCCCCAACAGGGATAGCCTAAGTACCATTGGCCGCCTCGCCTAATGTTACTATGCGAAAACAAACCTAGACAACAACAGCGAAGGCGCAAAATCGGCTGAGCCGTCTTTTTGGAGCCGCCGTCCCCTCGGCGCTGGCGCGGTCTGAGAGCGCAAGGTGCAGTGTTGAAGTTTACGTCGGAGAGACACAACTTAAGTAGCTCAGAAAACCCCGGCTTCTCTAGGAAGCCTATCCGGGTTACGACGCTAGCCAGACTAAGGTATCTTGACGCAGCTACACTGAGGCTTCGGGATTACGGTCGAAATACTCCTCGTCTGTAGGTAAGGTACCCATATCAGGCAGCAGAGCTCTTCGCTTCTATTAGATAGATACGGTACCCAGGTAACTAACGTTACAGAGCGTGCCCCTGTTGCACTAGCCGACCTCACCATACACAGCGGTCCTACACCACAGAAGCTTTATCATATGTGCCTGGGTGACTAGTCAAGGCTCAAACCCTTGATGTCTAAACCGAGCCTCTTCTTGTACGTGTCCACTTTTCTTGTGGCCGACTGGCTTTGCACGACCCTGGGCAAATGAACGTGGCTATGCATACTAGCTTCGGGATCATGGCTACAGTTGCACCCCGAGATGGTCCTTGTATTCGCAGAAGAGCGGCGGACGTCCTTTTTCACCGTCACATAGTTCTTCACGGGGCTCCTACACTGTATGCTGAATATCTCACCCGATGCAGCTTTACCACGTGTCCAAAGTTTCTGCCTTGGCGTAACTACCCATCAAAGCACTTGATCGGCGTCAAGAGCTCAATATTCTTGATGCTCTAGTCAACCTTGAGCATACCCATGGAGAGCTTGAAGCAGCTTGAGAACATACGTCTTTAATTATGGAACTCCCGGCTATTATTAAGATATAACTACATTACCACCTCGAACTTTAGCCGTCTTCGTATTTCAGGTGAATGCGGCGCCCCTTTTAATAGGGCAATTTGCACTGCACGGCCCACTCAGGCATTTCGTCTTGTGCATCTTACCGACAGCGCTTCGTTAACGTTCGCGCCTCTTTGTAGCGTAAAATGCCATACGCTAGCGCCTAGTTTGCAGCCTAGGCCCGGTAGTTCACCTCTTTTTTGGCGACGTCTCTTGGTAAGCCGGCGGAGAACTGAATTCCGTGGGAACCGGAGGTCCCAACCTGAGCGGAGGTTCCAACTTGAGCGGAGGTCCCAACCTGGGGCGAGGTCCCAACCTGTACGGAGGTCCCAAACTGGGGCGAGGCCCCAACCTGTACGGAGTTCCCAAACTGGGGCGAGGCCCCAACCTGTACGGAGTTCCCAAACTGGGGCGAGGTCCCAACCTGGTGCGAAGTCGTAACCTGGTGTGATGTCCTCGTATTCTGCCCAATCTTGAAGAAGTACGGTGCATACTTTGGATCAGTGATGTCCTTGATCGACCCAAGCGGAGGCATTTGTTGCAAGGAGATTTGCTTGGATTGGTCAGCACACAGGTACGCCGACTGAACAATTCCTCTTTTCGAATGTATACCTGATTAATACCTCCATGAGGCGAATCGTACTCCCAAGGTGCGTACCACGCCAGCCCACTACCAGCATCCATAATACTAATTGTAGAGTATTCATTAGCCGTAAATCCCAGTATAACACTCCCGGGTCTTGTAGGAACATACTTTACCAGCCCGAGATTTTGGTACTCATCTGGGACTGGAGCTTGGACGATCTGCCAGTTACCCGCGTCCACGTCCGAACCAGGGTCAATGGCGGTCAGACCGCCCTGCCAATTCGCCAAGGGATATCCGTCAGTTTGAATGATATATCCGTCGCCGTCGTCGTCGCCATTGGAGGCAATATCGAACTACCGGTTTGGTATGAGCGCGCTACCCAGGAGACGCAGTTCGTGCATTGGAGGACTCACTTGCTGCTGAACAGTGACTGACTTCGTGGGTCCTTGGAGCAAGATTGGCTTCTTAATATTGATTGGTGTGTCGACTTCAACGGGAACTGGCACATTGACCGTACCCTGCGACACCTGCACGCCTTGCTCATCGGTCGTACCCCACACAGCCGGATGATTCACCACATTGGTCACCACACCCGGACCCTGGTTTACACCCGCACTTCCACCTCCGATGCCCCCGATTCCCGCGACGTCCCCAAAGTCCCCGAAGTCCCCGAAGCCGGTACCCAACTGTAGCGCAGGGTCGTCGGTTGCCAGAGCGAAAGGAGCGTTGGGATCAAACGCAGAAATGAAGTAGAGGCCGTTAGCAAGAAGAACCATGTTGAGCTCGTTCCAAGCTAGTAGGGAGAGAGTGTGGTTTTATTTGACTGCAACAGGAAGTGAATCTGGGATTTTTCGATTAAATCTAGTGAATGCTGTGACGGATTTCGGGTCGACCTCGACGGATCGTTCATCCCTATATATACTCTGTCGGACCTGTAGGGATCTGGTCAGACTTCTACCCGATACATTCCTAAAGTCTGGAATTCTTGCTAGGCCGACTTTGGAGGATTGGCTCGATTTGTGCCCAGACTCCGATCTAGAAATCCCGTGCTTTAAGGGCCGGCTCGGTCAGGATTACTTCCGTCTAGCAGAAGCTATGCGGAAACTAATCTCTTAAACTTCACGTTCGCAATCTCTAGGCCACACAACAAAACGGGCCCAGATGCATTGCTAGTATCTTCTATAGATGACATTGACTACAATTTGGAGCTCATGGAGCTCCACCTGCGGGAATGGCTCTAGGGAAACTGACCTGTGTCGTCATGCCGGCAATATCATCATGTCGATAGCGGGAATGGATTTCCCTTGCGTCCCAATACGAAACATCACAGGACGTAGAAAGTACAGATGGCCATGGTAATTCGCTCTGTAAGTTGGGCCATCGATAATTAGATGTGCTCTCTTTGCCCTAACTCCCAAGTTCGACGCCAGGCTCACAGCCCGAGCGGCCTCTCAGCATAACCACGGCAAAGTGTAGCGCGCCCCACTGAATGTGCGACTGTCTTAAATAATCCATAAACCCTAATTCGCTCGCTTCCCCTTCATTCCCAAGCAGGCAAGTTAATTACAGGAACGACAATTCTCCTAGACGACCGGTATGCGTGGTACTCGACCCTAAGGCGCCACGATGTCAAGAGCTTCCTGTAGAGTTTCGACCGAAGTATTGGGCTGAAGTTCGTTAGTAAAGAACGTTCATCATCGCCTCTGATTATCACGTGTTCGACAGCTGCCGTGCTCCAACTTGAAGCCGAACGATTCTTATTGTCGAGATGCGATGCATAGTCGCGCTGGATTAAAGAAGGCGCGTCTTGCTGCTTTTGGGGCCGGTTGCAATAAGCGGCGGACTAGGAAAAGAGAGTTTGAGACAATGAAGAGGTTCTCACTAAGCGAGGCATACCGGAGAAGTCAAACCTGTGGCGGACGAGGTTTCATACGATGGAGCTAGTCTCGAAAAGACACTAAACAAGCCTGATCATTGACGAAGAATGGGTTCGGCAAAATGCTCGGCTGGAACCCAAGACATGGCGCTGTCCAGAGCCTCCTGAGCATTACTAGGATGTTGTCTGTGTTACGTGTTCCTAGAACCGGGTTTATGGTTCCGCCTGGATAGTCTAGTACCAGTCGATTTGTTTAGGCCACTTGAGTTTAGCTTCGGCCGAATGCTGTCTAGTCTCTGGTACAAAATGGAATGCGGTTCTTGGATCTTTTGCTCAGGATCCACAGTAGAGTTTGCGATCCAGGCAATCGGTAAGGTATGCTGATTCACACCGCTGAAAGCTTTGGAGTGACATGTACCTGATTCCTAATCACTAAAATAGTAGAGCCGAGTGGCTCGGTTGGTGGCTTAGATCTCTCCCGGTCCAGCCTTTGCGTGATCGTTGACTAGGTACCTGTAGCTGCGGCAGCGGCGCTGCCCACTTCACGATAGGGTTGAACTACCATTACCACTACCACTCCGCCAGATCGCTGATTAGCAAGCTGTCCCAGAAGTTGAGACGAACTGGCCGTTGATTAGAGGGCTATGGCTCTGTGCGTCGTGCCATTCCAAGATGTTGCCCTGCCCTCGAGCCGTAGAGCTCTAGAGAGACTTCTGGTTGTACAAGGGCTTCGGGAGATTGAAAATCATCATCTCGAAAGATACATTAATTAATCAGGGCCCCGTAGCTTCCTCTAGCTCCCTATTGGATCCTCACGGATCCTGTTTCGGGCAGTACATGACCGTGATCGTGTGTTATTCCTAAAGGAGTTCCCACCCGCGTCACTGCTGTAATTGTCATTTCAATTAGCCCTGAAACGTTTTACTACTATTTAACTTATTTGAATATACCAAAAAAATAAACATGGGTAGTCTTGTTCCCTCCGGAATATTTGTGGCTTGTAAGCGGCCGGTAGATAAAGTCACTACCTCAGCAATCGAGTAGCTTAGACGGAAAGGTCGTCCTTTATTCTCATCTGGCTGCCATAAGATCTACTAGCGGGTAAATAAAGTAAATTAGGCAGAAAATAGGCGCAATTTGGACGAAGAGACTTCATTTCTAGAGCTTTACTACCTTCCTCAAGGGAATGGATGTAAGCCAATGCTCAACTATACGCGTGCCGACGTAGGTTATCCTTCCTAGCCCACTTGTATGCTATTTCACTTCTCTCGCATAACTAAGCAGTTGCGTTTCATACCAGCTCTGCCCCTATGTTATACGGAGCTGCTTGGATAGTCACCCTTGCGGCACAATATCTGTCTGAGTTGCCGGTTTCAAGACGCTGCCCATGCCCCTATACATCGATAAGAGGATCGGCTTCAGCGTTCTCTTCTAGCCCGTCTAGCCCGTCAATGTTGTCAATGTCGGCTTTCAAGTTGTCTTCCAAGTTTTCTTGCGCCTTTGCCCTCCTCCTGGCTTGAGGGGAGGCTGGTTTTAGTCTAAAACGGTATTGAGCTGGTAGAGGATAGTTGTCCGGGATAGTGGTGACTGAAATTTGCTGCAAATGATGATTAGCCTCCCGCTACGGATGTATATAGCCGCCTAGTTCTTTTTAGTGAAGTTACCTGATCTCCATTTTTGTCATCAGTTCCCGATGCTTTCCAAGCTTTATTCGCCGAATAGGCTTCTACAATTCTTTAATGGTTATCATTGTTAACCGCAAATTCATGCCGAACACTGGCAATGCATTGCACCTACACATAAACATTACTGTCGTCACCCGGAATTGGATTGATCATCCATTCAGTTTGGTTCGCCGGCGCGCTGCCAGACACGTCGGCGACGAGCTTGCCTTCGTCTTCCGCTACGACGTTCCCGAGACTTACGAGCCGATAGTTGTTGGACGGGAGGGGAATGACCTTCCACTACGCGGCATTAGCGAGAGCCATTTTCGGTGTAGATAGGCTAGGGCTTACATAATTGTCATGATTGGGTGCTTTGGGAGGGAGGACCAAAACTGGCTTCGGAACCAAACTGTCGTCTTCTGCCGTCAAGTTGCGAGATACCTTACGGTCAAGTCCCCCCGTGTTGTTCACGGCAAGGATATAGAACCAGCCGTACAATATTTGAACCATTTTAGGCCCCCTTCACCGTGGAGGAGCGCAGGGAATGATTTGAAGGCAATATCGACTGGTTCTTGCTAATTCAGTATTGAAATCAACAGATAGGTTACACGGGAGTCGGGAAGGCCAATAAGCCTCGACTAGGTCTTTTGTATCCTTAAGTACTTTCCCACATTCCTGGAAAACACGCTTGATGAGGTGTTTACGGCCCGTTAGAGCTGGAGTTTGGTGGACTTGACTCAGGAGGCGAATGATTCACTTTTGCCTGACGCATCTGGACGCAGTCTAGTGCTCGCTTGGCTGCGAGTCCTCGCACAATTACCTCTGTTCCGCGTAAGACTACCTAGAAGCTAACACAAACCTTCTCCAAGCCCCATTATTTATGAGCAACACCCCAATCTTGACCTATGGATGGGCAAGGTGCCACCTATCACGGAAAACATCTCTACTTAATTTTTTTCCCGCACGTTGAGGCTCGCTGTACAATGGCTCAGGCTAGTATCGGCTAATAGTCAGCATTGGGGATTCCGGATCGACGGGGAGCTAGTTTTCCTTTCGTGACGCTGAAGAATACTCGGAACCTTTGTAGTCTTGATTCTCGCCGTTGGGGATGCACGATTAGATGCCACTGTCGTAACGTAGATCCCGAAGCTTGGTTTGACGTGGCCCTTTCCCCTTCATTCCTGTCCCCGCACCTGGCCAATGAGTAGGTGAGCCAACCTACTCATTATCCTTCTCCGTAGAACGCTGTACTCTCTTTTTCATGCCGATCATTCCCGCGATAGCCCAAATTCCTTAGCATGACAAGCTTCTAGCAGAGGTTTGCGGAATATCTAGCGATCAACGAGTATTCTACTTTCTTTGTGTCGACCCTGGCATCTGAATGGAGAACAGAACAATGAATGAACCCTCCTCGCTATTCAGTCAGTAAAGCAAGCTTAGTTGACAATATACTTGGTATGGCACTGTTGGTACTATTAGAGACACCTGACTTCAGCAATGACTGCCGATTTAACTGAGGCACTCTTGGCTATACTGGATAATTGACACATGATCCTTTCCCGTAAGCAATGGGCGAGTAAATCACATCCACATGGTTTCACTGTAGCACAACAGATAAGGACGTTCGTTAACTATTAAGAAGTTCCTTCTGCACCCGACTTCTTGTTTGCATAACTCGATAAAGGATCAAGGCAGAGCAATACATGAGACCAGTAGAAATGAGTCGGATTGGGTTGCCAAGCGCCAGATGTAGACATGCGCTAAGCCTAACAACTCGCTTCCAGGATTGAGATCCAACAGAAGCTTGGCCTGATTTAGGCACCCAGCCCATCACCAATGCAGTCACCGACCAGTGCCACGCGCCAGTCAGTGGGGCTGTGCGCGACCGGGCAGTGCTGTGTTTGAGGCATTCTACCAACAGAACAGCTACACATCGCATCACCTCATAGAAGAGGCTCCCTATATCTAGGTGCCTCTCGTGCTAATCTAATCTCTGAGCGCTTCCGACGTTCTCCACCAAAGTGCCAATGTCGTCAACGCAAGAGTCCTCGCCACCGCCATATGCGGCGGAGGCTGCTACCGAGACCAACGATGCCCCCCGCGAGTACGTCTGCTCGAACTGCGGTCGATCTAGCCTGGATGCGCATGCAGGGCAGCGGAGGCTCCGGAACTGTGTCGCCTCTTTACGAGTATTCCAGTGTCTCCCAGCTCTTATCGTCCTGTTCATCACCATGGGGATATCGCAAGAGCTTGCGTTCAAAGGCGTATGACCCCTTCTGAGTGCGCGGACTCTGGGCTGCCGGTTACTGACCCTTGGACTCCAACGCAGCGCGCCGGCTTGCCCCTCGCTTGGCTCGCTTTCTCATGGACCTTCATCAACGCCATTAGCCTCATAGTGGTTCTCGTATCGGAAATGGGGCCTTTCCGCCACGAACGCTGGGTGTACCTGTTCGTCGCGTCCTTTCTCCTTTACCATGGCCGCTCGCGAGGAACTAGCGCGACTGCTAACACAGTTGCTCCTTATTTAGAGCCTCGGACTCAGTCAGCTTCATCCTTTGGCTTAGCGCTGCTATCTCTCTGATGGCCCTTGTTTCGGAATTCAGTCAACCCGACAAAGTTGCATCCTTCTGGGACCCTCCTTCCAGTAATGCGGCGTCCCTAGGTTCGGTCCCGGCAGCTATGGCTGCCGCCGTACTTTCCACAATAGAAGTTTTGATATGCATCATAATCGTCACATTCAGGACCGTGATTGTTATTCGGGACACTCTGGATGCAAGGAAAGTGAAAGGCAACTACGAGCTTGTGGGAATGGAAGTAGTATAGGGCTCGTGGGGGAGAGCAATACGATAGCGCAAGCTGGGTTTGTAGAGGTGTCTCCTCAGTTGGAAGACATGGATAGAACGAAATCTTAGATACCAATCAATTATCATGTTGTTGCTGTAGAAAGTGTAGCATATCACCCGGGGGTTCGAAACTAACTGAATCTCAAAGGAGTGATAATTAGATGTATACATCTATCACTGTCTATTCTCTCACTACTTCAAGCTCGATGCTGCAGCCTCTATCTGAGGAAGCAACCCATCTATCGAGTATCATATCGGACATTGTTCACAAGGGTGCCAATCTTCTCAATCTTCACGCGAATGTCATCTCCATCTTGGAGCACAACACGGGGGTCCTTGAAGTAGCCAATCCCGGCAGGTGTTCCAGTCAGGAATATTGTACCAGCTTCTAGGGTAGTGCCCTGGGACAGGTATGAGATCTGCTTGCGCAGGTCGAAGATCATATCCTTCGTGTGTCCATCCTGTACAACCTTGTCATTGTAGAGAGTCTTGATGCTAAGCGTCTGCGGGTCTGGGATGGCCTCGGGGGAAACTAGCACCGGACCTATAACTTGATTAGCCGACTTTTCAAACCTAGAGAAACTCGATATCATGAATGGGACCCACCAAGAGGACAACTGCCATCGAGGCCTTTGGAGAAGGACCACTGAGCAGTCAGTAGTTGCAGCTGCCGGGCGGACACGTCGTTAGACGCAGTGTATCCCAGAACGTAATCTAGCGCGTCCTCCTCGGAAATATCGCGACCAGTCTTTCCAATCACGGCACATAGTTCGCCTTCGTAATCGCTGGTGCCGTCCTGGGCACACTTGGGGATGTTGATCGTGGCCGGATACGGGTCAGCTAATGCCGCTCTCGGCTTTGTGAAGAGGATAGGGACTTGCGGTAGCGCAAATCCGCCTTCCTATAACCAAGTGAGCCCGGCTGCCCTCGCGGTCTCATAAGTACTGGCCAGAAGAAGTGACTCACTTTAGCATGATCATGATAGTTGAGGCCAAGACAGCGTATGTAGTTGCAGTCTTCGGCAGACACGGGAGATAGCAGCTGTTTCCTGATCAGATCATCAATCGCAGTAGACTTCAGGTCGCGTGGATAGTTACCCTCTCCACAGTGTATATCACATCGGTGACTGTGCCGTGGAAGATAGTGCCATTGATCAAGTACGCCTTGACCTCCAGGCCTTCGAACGTATCCTTCCCTACATCGCGGGTGGTATCGACCAGCTGGCCCAAATGGACCAGATGGTCCTCCTTGGCGATGAATCGGATTAGATGTGTCCAACGGGCCATAATTTCTTGCTTAATCTCTTTAGATCCCGTAGAGTGAATCCTGAACTGTGGCTTTTGTCGAGCGATGCTTATGAGTTGGCAACTTGTGCGGAATAGCTCGACAGCAAGAAAAGCGATCGCGGGGCAAATAGCTGCGAGGCGTCGTCGGGGTTACGCCAAGATGTACCGAGGACCTGCTCTGCGCACGCAAGAGCTTTTCCGTGTGAAGAACCGAAATCACATCCCCCCACATAGCTATACCATTCACATCACGGCTTGGCCCAAAGCTTGGCCTAGCCGAATTCCCTTCTCGGCCTGCCGGGTTATCGATGCTGTGGGACCAAGCTAATTAGAGCCAAGAAAGCCCCAAACGCCTTTACCCGCAAAGCCCCTCGCGGGTATTCGCAGCTCACTTCTAGATGCCGAGTCTTACATTTCCCTTGGTCCACAGACGGGAGAACATGCCACCCCGCTACCCGATCGGATGATGGTGTCCCAGTGACACGGAAGACTGTTGCAGTTCGAGCATTAAATATGACGTGCGGAAGCACCCATGGCCTCCGCATATTGGTCTGAGGAATCTCGTGCTAGGCCAACTCGAACTTAACGAAGCACATTCGGATATTGTACTTAACTACAAATCCGCTAAAACAAGCTGTCATACTCGCTCTCATTGACGAAAAAATGGCGGAGGCAGCGGTGCCAGAGCCTAACTATGGCTTCACTGTATCGGACCTGGAGGCGATGGGCCCAGAGCAGCAGAGCGTCACTGATTGGGAGGCAAAAAACGATATTGATCCAAGCAAGCAGATCAAGCTTGTCCGGCTGACCCATATGCGGTATCAGCATCCTGACCTGGACAAGATCACCGAGTTCCTACAAGGCAGGTGCAGTCGCTGGGGTTGAATCAATCCTGGGAGTTCTCTCTGACGAGAAAGCTGCAGATTTCGGTATGTCGGTGGTCAAACGAACGGACACGGAGATATGGTACCGGGGATACGGGCCGGACCCTTATGTCTGTATGCGACAATAATATCACCCAGTTTAGCCTTCCTCCGTCCGGGATGCTGACTGCGCTTTAGACTATGCCGTGAAGGGACCAAAGAAGTTTCTCGGGGGCACATTCCTTGTCGAATCTTATCAAGACCTTGAGCGCGCAGCTGCGCTAGGCGGTGGCGAGATCACTGAGCTATCGGATGCGCCTGGGAAAGGTCACCTCGTTACCATCTTTGACCCAGAAGGCTTCCCGGTGAACTTACTCCACGGCCAGGGCGATGTGCCGTCACAAGTCCCTGCGGTGAAGTCGGTCACAAACTACGAGCTGGAGAAGCCGCGTGTTCGAGAGTTCTTGCGGTTCAAGCCTGGCCCTGCAGCGGTGCACAAGGTAGGAGCGCTCCTAGGTTCAGAGGCGGCCCTCAGTTCGTTTCGCTAGAATGCGCTGATCGGTATATTCTGTGCAGCTCGGACACTACGGATTGTGCGTTCAAGATTTCCAAGGCCAGATGGACTTCTACCTGCGCAACTTCAATCTTGTCCCCACCGACTTCCTACACGTCGAGGAGCCAGACCAGTCCAAGAAGGTCGTAGCACTCTTCGCTCACATCAACCGCGGCGACGAGTTCGTCGACCACCACACCTTCTTCATGAGCACCAACAAGACGAGCCATGTGCACCACTGCTCCTTCGAGGTCCATGACTACGACACACAGATGCTGGGCCACCAGTGGCTCGCTCAGAAGAAGTACGATTCGGTTTGGGGCGTCGGTCGCCATATCTTGGGCTCGCAGGTGTTCGACTACTGGTGGGACCCGACTGGGAACATGATTGAGCACTACGCCGATGGAGACCAGGTCAACAAGCACACCCCGATTGGCTATTCGCCAGCCGGAGACGAGGCTCTGGCTGTCTGGGGACCTGAAGTTCCCAAGTGGTTCCTGGATTAATAGGCAGCCGATCCGATCACTGTATATTCTTGATCCGATGGATGTATCACGAGGGAAAACCTGCAATGGTCAGTACAGCCATGGTCTTCCTAAGGTACATGTCTGTAGGCCAGCTTGTTCCGAATACAAAGCTCCATGATAAAAATCGATTAGCCTTAATTAATAGGCCAAGCCAAGCCTAGTCACAAGTTTACGATGAGGCATTGAAGTGTAAATCTTGAAATATGAGATTGGTCAACTGCAGAAAGAGTCTAGAAATTAACAATATTTCGAGCATGCAGCACATGCCACAGAGAGATACAAAAGAGAAACTCCTGATTAGAATGTAACCGATAGACCATATTCCCAACTACTCCGCCAGATGCTATTTTATGACAAAATCACCAGAAGCTGTTGTCCGTGTTAGTTATGATTCTACAGAGAAGGTGTGTGAGGTTACTCGGGGGCTGCACTCACCGGACAGCAGAGCCGCAGAGCTCAGAGGTCCAGACAGGGGCCTTCTTCACAACGGTGCCGGTGTGGGGGGCGTGGAGGACAATGCGCTCGCCCTTCTTGTTCTTGCCGACGTAGATGCCGACGTGGTGCACCTTGGTGCTGCACTTCTTGCCAGTGGCCCAGAAGAGGGCATCACCGGGCTTGATCTGAGACAGCTTGACGTGCTTGCCCTTCTTCAGGTTGTACTGGGCCTGGGCGTTGTGGGGCAGCGTCTTGGAGGTGACCTTGCAGACAGCGTTGAGGACCAGTCCTGGCGAATTGTCAGTCTTTGTCTTTGCCGTGTCCGGGGAGTAGCATCTTGAGAATGCTGGGGTACCTACCAGAGCAGTCGAAGCCGCCGCCCGTGGGTCCGGCGCAGTTGCCACCAGCGTAGACATACTTCTTGCCGAGCCACTTCTCTGCAGCCTTGACGATCAGATCTCCTTTGGTCAGCTTGGTAGCACGAGCCACGAGCGGGTTCGTCTCATCCTCAGGCTCAATGTCGTCTCCGGCGATCGAGGTGTTGGCAGCAATTGTAGCGTCCAGATCAATGTTCAGCGGCGCCAGGAGATCAGCAGCAACGGCGTCGATGGAAGAAACCTCAGTCTCAGTGCTATCATCTCCCTCAACAAGTACCGTAGGAGGATCAGGCGACGGAACGCAGCACTAATTAGCAGTTGAGGTTAGTAAGACAAGAACTCGTGAAACCGCAGCTGCAAACTGAGTTACCTGGAAGTGCTTATCGCCGGGGCAGTAACCCGAAGTGTAGAATCCGTTGCAGTCGTTCTTCTCGGTTCGGCCACAGATACCGTTGCCGTCCTACCAATCATGTGTTAGCAATTGGCATGTTAGAGACTAGAAGAGAGACTAGGGAGCATACCGGAGTCGAGCAAGCAACGTTCTTGGCCTGAATGCAGCACTGTTGTCCAATCGCAAGTTAGCATTCTTGCTTGGGAGGTATAGGTTTGACTTGCGCACCTGAACAGTGTCGTCACCGGGGCAGTAGCCGGGCACATAGTAGCCATTGCAGTCGGCCTTGACGGTGCTACCGCACACACCAGAGCCTTGCTAAATTGTGTGTTAGTTGAAGCTCCAAGATCTCCGAGGAATAGACATACCGGAGCCTTGCAGACGGTACCGATATCTCCACGGGGCATGAGAGCGCTTGCGGAAGAGGCAAGTGCCAGAGAAAGGAGGCCGATAGAGTAAACCATTGTGAATGTGTTGATGTGAAAGAGGCAACTAGATTTGATGCGGCGGAGGGGGAAAAGCTATGAAGTGAAGGAGGCTCCTGCGAAGAGGATGAAGCTTTTGTGAAGAGGATGAGGCTGCTGTGAAGATGCTGAAGCTGCTGTAGAATTAAATCTCTGATACCGGCCAGTTGAAGTTGAATTTATAGCCATCTTGCCAGCAGCAAGACATCGTGAGGTTTCCAACACGAGCCATCGTAGAGTAGCTCAAGGCTGAACATAGCTCCGTGCTGATTCCACCGTCAGCGTTGCAATGATTTCAAAATACTACAGTCCTCCCTGGAGTATTGAGTCTTGGCAATATGCCTCCGTGAAGTTGCTGAACTCATCTCGGTGTCTATGGCTAGTGGGACGTTGTTCACGGTCTAAGCCTTCGCGGATGCTCAAGCGAGCTCTGGACCGTGCAGCATACCATTTCGTCTGTGTCGGCTGTCTAGCGCGCTGGCCAATGGGGACTTGCGCCTCTCTCGGGGTTTTCAGCTCGAGCTCGGCATCGCCTGGTTGGCCCCCTCGCCCCGTAATGGAAATTTTGAATGTCTTACTTCTCGCGGTGCGAATTGCTCCGCGCCGTCGCCAAAATCGCTGTCGGCCACAGTTGCGCCGCAAGTAAGCCGGCCCCAGCTAAGGCCCCTTTCGTTGGCTTTAGCGCCTGCCTCAGCCCCCAATACGTTCAGCTCATGTGGCGCTTCGACGCTACATCGTGAAAACCCGCCCCACGAGCCTAGCAGACCCGGAATACGGGCAGACCACGCGCGCCGCGGGTTGATAAGTCGAGACTGAATCCACAAAAGCACGCATGAAAAACCTATTCTTTCTGCCTTCGGTAAATGAAGTTCCTCGGCCCTTGCGTCGATGGCCGCCAACATAGAGATTCAGCCTTCCCGCCGGGCCTTTGCATCGTGAACATGGCAGCATTGGGCTTCAGCCTTAAATCTTGGCACCTGCCTTTGTAGCGGATAGCTTCAGCCATAGCTCGGCCTCTGCATCGGCCGGTGCTAGCTACCTCCCCGCGGAGCTTCAACCATTACCTCTTGTTCGTGGCTTAGCTTCTCCGTAGGAGGCCTTTTTACCGAAGCTATGGTCCTCGTCGAGGGGCTCACAATCGGGAGGAAATGGCATCTATTAGGGGACGAGAATATGGAGTTCAACGACTTCGCGATGCATCACGTCTTGTTGCTTTACTGCGCGAGTGACGTTATTACCTAGATTGTAGTTACGATGCGCCACACTCTAATACTCTAATCTGCATGCCATAAGAGATCGCTGTTAAACCTCGGTCTAGACCTTCGGGGATCGGGTACCTTATGCAGGGGTTCGCCCGGTAACGAATTAGGTAAGGCTACCGTGGCCCAATTTAAGCCTTCAAGCCGCAATCACGATCTCCCGCAATTGTCTCTTGCTGGTGCTTATGGTCGGAACCCTCGTCGGTCCCTGGGCTCCTAGCACCGTAATACAGCATGGGTTCGCAATCAATGCTTGGGCGGTAAGCATCATACCATTTCTCTCTTTTTTCGGTTTGCTTCTCTTCGGTTGAAAGGAGCCAAGGAGATATTTGACGCCACAGACAACGGTCTCCCGCAAGTGAGCAACAAATTGTTGATGTCGAGTCGACGATGCCGAGGTATGTTGGTAAGAATGTTGAGTGTGGGGCGCTCCGGACATGTAAAAGTAATCGATCTGGAGTCCGTGATTTCTTGGAGGCAGGCATGCGATCAAGCTTCGAATGAGTTACCGCAATTCCTAGAGAATATTTTGTATTAAAGAAGGGGGAACTTTCCTTGCTCAATCTGATGATAGACGCCCATAGCGAGAACAACCTGGAGCATGTGCTCTGCGAAAGCTCTGCAGAGGGAGAGCTGAAGGGATCTTTCTCCGGAACAAAACGGCACTTCTGCAAGGTACAAGACTATGAGCAACTACGAGTTAATCTTTTGCTCATAGACGAAGCGCGAGCAACCTGTCCTCTGGATCTGGGGTAGCCCCAGCGAAAGGAAATCATATCTCGCCACTGCGATTATGAAATAAGCCCAAGGCAGTGAAAGGGCAGGGTTGAGAAGGAGACCCTTGTTGCATACTTCCTTATCAAGACGAGCATCAAGAACTTTAGAGAAGCGAATGTTATTTTGAAGCCAGTGGTCTGACAGTTCGCATAACAAGATGTTGCCTTTAAGCGCCATGCCATCAATGTATGCCATCAGCGCAACGATCTAGATTTGGCCGAATATACTTGGAAGGCCCATTAGTCCTCACCAGCCGTACAGTCAATCGGGTCATCATTCAGGATCTCATTGCTACAAACGAAGACTATAATCTCATCGAAGATATGGCTAACCAATCATGCTAGTTTCCATGTAGATGGAAAACACTGCCTTGCCTATGATCCTAGGTTTAGTCCAAGACTGATCGCAAAACTCGTTATATCGGTGTTGTGGGAAGAATGATCGGATTCCATCGCCGCCTAATTCCCTGGGCTGCAATTTTGTAGTTGGGACATGAACACTGGATTAGATATGACACTGGCCGGAAGGTTTATATAGAAGCAAACTCCAGGACCAAGGGGAGGCGTACCATCCCCCTGCACCTACATTGATGCCTCCCTGGAGATCACAGAGCAGAAGCTGACCCCAGGAATTGTGATATGAGAGGTGGCTCGGCGCCTGCATCACGTCACTCCAACCACCACTGTCTCTCGCCTCCCCAGCCGCTGTTGCTGTTAAAATTCTGGAATTATTCAACCAGAGGCTCGATAAGATACATGCTGCCGGACTCTGTGCATATTCAAATCTCTGGCGTGTTCAGAATGATATCCTGGTCTATAATATGCTTCTCATTCCAGTCGTTGGTAATACTATGTGTCCAATGGATCAGATTAGCTTCTTCGGCAATGTAATATTCTTCATAGACACCACCGGACTTGGGTTACTCTGAAACGCTAGCTTTGCCGCCTCTATTTCCACGCGCGAAGACAGCTTGCTAGACATTTTTAAAAGCACTTCAGCGGATATGCTCGAGGTATCAATGTTAGCACTAGTAGCATTGTTAGTCTAAGAGTACGATATCCTAGCCCATAAACGACTATTAGTTAGTTTGATTGACGGTATGAGGCATAGAGCAGCACTACGGTACGGTGCCTTGTGAAGGGAGGGAAGCGCGTGTCACGTGATGCCGCCTAGTAACCACTCAATGTGTATGTGTAGGGCACGCCACTAAAACTAGAACAAGAGTACTTTTCGGCGGGGTTAGACCTTGATAATTTCTTGTCGGACTGGACATTGTTAGTGTTGGTGATAGAGACGGACTGAATGACTTAGCTCTCGAGAAACACAAACCCGTGTAGTGAAGTCCTTGTGGATTGCTCATGCCTGCACTGACGACACACATACTACTGTACAAAGCGCATTGATTGGCTACGTAGCCGGTGTGCCGCAACGGCTCCTAGCAGTGGTCACTATAGGCTACCGCCAGCCGTTAGGCATATTCATACTGCGTGCGGGGCTTTGTCGATCTCAGCCTTACTTACCCGAATTGGAGGCTGATTGAGGCAGCCGGTGGCAGTGCAGGTTGTTCGGCCAGGAATTAACTCGACATTTTTTGCCATCACCAACTTTGGATGGTTAGCTGGCCCGAACAGTCTCTGCTAGTGGGGGATACCATGTCTTCATTTACCTACGGCTCGTTCGGCGACATCATTACCACTATCCAGATCGCTGCGCGGCTGAGCCAGGCCTTGAGCAACACGCGAGGCTCGGCGCGCGAGTTTCAAGAGCTGGTGCTCGAGCTGAGAACCTTCCAGCGCGTCTTGGACCAGGTATTGAAGAACCGTCTCTCGCTATCGCCTGCATTTCATTAACCAACGGCTGCAGCTGGTCTTTTCTTGGCAGACGCGTGCCGAGTGTGCAGAGCTAGAGGGACTCGTGAATACCATCACGCCAGTCGTGCGCAGCTGTAAAGATGCTGTGACCAACTTCCTTCAAGATGCCATGAGCCAGTATGGGAAGAGCTTGATGCGACCGCCGACGTCATCGAGACGAAGCTTCAAAGATGTGGTCAAAATGATACAATGGAATCTTTTAGAAAAGAACGAAGTAATCGAGTTGCGGGACAAGCTGCGCAGGAGCAAAGAGCTAGTTGACATGGTTAATATTCAAGTACAAGAGTTCGTCTACTATAACCCAACCTTCTTGGCTCCGGAAATATGTCGCTTATATCAACTGGACAGGATATCCAAGGAACAAAACCAAGAACGTGTCTCAGAGAGATTGGCGACAATAATCGACACCGAAAACCAAGTGCTTGAGACCTTGGATAAACAACTGGATGAGATTGCCGAAAAGCTCTCAGAAAATGTTATTTTGACAGCTCGAATTGACAATAATGTTCAGGCGCTACTCCAAGCGATGTATGTGCTCGGCCATCCTCCTCTGCACGCGACTTTGTGGCTTATCCGCACTCACAATACCTAGGACATTCATGAATCAGGACTTCTCAGCTCTCGTGCACAGCTTGAGTCCCTTCGGGACGAATGTTCTCTGCATCGAGGACCCTTTCGGGTGGCCGATACGAATACCGCTCGATGTGGTGCAGTCATGGGAGGTAAGTCTGGAAGTCGTGGTGACCTTTTGCGCAGCTGGAGCTGATTAGATTAGGCCATCGACTGTATAATTAATGACTGGTTCTCCGGCCGTCCTGGTCAAGAGCTGGTTCGGATGCGCCGATACGCCCTGCAAGACCGGTCGACGGGAAGAGACATTCGCCGCCGAGGCAAATTTCGAACTAACACCCAACCCGGTCAGGCCTTAATAATGACAATGATATACTTCTTCGACAAATACTCTAACGGCGGGAGCATGGATAATGTGGGGAGCTCCGTCGGAAGCATCTGCCCCGGTTGCCAGCATCAGAATAGGACGACGGGACTTAATGCTGATGTTAACTGGCAAGTCGTTGTCTCCACCATTATAACTACCTAGCCCGCTAACTCTTGAGTTTCAAGTGCTCACTGCGGCATATTCTATCAGCGGATTACGGGGACCAACGACGAGGATGATGAACTAGTCGATTACTGGACTGCCACAGCTCGGGCATTGAGTCTAGCGGCAAAGGAAACCGACGATGACATCAACGAGGACGAGGCATTTCAGAATATCACCGCGATGGTCACCGAATATATGTTGGCAATGGAATCCCAAGCGACGTGTTACGATTCTGATCTCAAGTTTTTCAAGCGCATCAGGCTACTATCGAGCTGGCAGACACTTGAAAACTCGATGTCACTTCCAAACTATCAACTTGGAGATGTCAACATCTGGGCTATACACTTCGATGGCCGTGACGGGTACGGATGGGCGCAGATGGCTTTGGCTCTAGCTACGTATTTGTACGACTTGAGGAACTACCTCTATTCCGGCGTATCGCGAAGTTGGCTCAAGCAGAGCATCCGGAACTACGTGAGCATCCAGATGTACTGGATTAGACGAGGTGACAAGGATGGCAGATTGGCGATTTTGATCTACTCTGAGTCGAAGGTGCTTCGGAAGCGAGGCACTAAGCTGACGAAAGAACTGTCGTGGATCAGGTCGGATCCTAGGATACAGGTGGTGTCGGGCTCGGGTCAAGCTTTGGTGTCAAATACGAATTGGATGGCATTATCGCCAAGACGCGATAGATGGGCTTTGGTGTCATATGCTGGCGGCCAATTACAATTGGAATAGCTCCCTGATCGACATTGAGTCTACGATAGGACGCTCTCCGTAGAGATAAGCCATTCAAATAAAGCTATACTCCTTCGAGGCAATCTTTTCTGTGCGAAGCTACCGACACAGCACCACATAAAAGTATAGCACTTCACATATAGAGCTGTAGTGAAGAAAGGATCGTCAAGTTTAGGGGTTGTGGTGACGGCTTGGCTCATTACGCTTATGTCGATGCCCTGGCCTAGCTTGCCTGGTGAAAATTTTCCATCCCCTATGCCGTTAGTGATGGCGTCAATAATTGGCCGGGGAGCTTCCCCTGCAAGCCCTGTTCCTGGTCCCCGGCCGCAGCCAGCCATCCTTGAACGATGCGGTCAGTGCGTGGACGGCTATTCGGCAACCTTCCTGCCTGCTGCTTGCCGGTAGCCATATCGCGCCGGTAAGACTGCATGACTATTCGCAACTAACAGTAGTTATACGATAAACACTAGCCGGCAACTGTCCTCGTCGCCGTGCCTGAGTTGATTAGATTTGGACTGTGCTATGCACCCATTCTGTCGGTCTAGTCAGGCCCATGCAAGGGGCGTACGCAAGACACAAACCCAAATAGACGGTCTGTGCGCGGTTCATACATTATGTGGCTCGTGCAGACATTAAAAGGCTGGATTAGCTGCATAAACCCTTGTCCACGGCCCGCCTCGGTCCCGACCACTCTGTACCTGCCGCAGCCAGGGGAAAGCAGAGCGTGCTGGGTGCCGGTGGGGGCCATCTGGCAGGCTGACTGGGTGCCCAAGGTATATATGATGGAGGAGAAGAACCAGGACCAGATGATCCTTTCACCCCGCAGCCTTGGTTTAGCAAGAAACACGGCCCTCGTTTCTGGGATTCGACATTGGACTGCACAGCCAAATGATTCTTTCAGCTCTCGCAAAGAGCGTCGTCGCGCTCCTGGCGGTGGCACAAATTGCTACGGCAGCCACTTCACAGCGCAGGACCGGAAGCTGTACAGCCCAAGTTGACTTCACCGGATGCCCTACGGAGAATAATATTGCTCTTTCACACGATTGCGGGCCACTTGCCGTTCCTCTCGACCACGACAACCCCGCGAGCGGTACTCTTCAGCTGCTGATTTCACGCCGTAAAGCGAGTCGGAAGGAAACGCCCCTGAGGGACTTCCAAGTCCTTCGAATGGTCCAGCAAGACTCTTATTTGTGCTCTCCTTGGTCACAAGCCGCCGACAGCTTTCAAACGAGCAATTTGTGCAACTTCTTCGGTCCCCGTCATGGTTCACGCCCTGTCAGAAGAGGACGCCGCCAGCGCAATCCGCACCCGCCTGGAAAGGTGGCGCCGTTGGGGTGAATGAGGCAGTCCTCGGCGACAGCATGAACGAAAATGATTGAAACATGGCAGATCAACTGAAATACGGGGTTTGCCACCCGCTTCGTCTCACGACACGACTTGAGCACTTTGTTGGCACCCTCCCGCCGACTTAGCAGCCACTCCAGCAGCCACTTTAGCAGACACTCCAACAGTGGAGGCCATAGCGCCAACCCGCATGCGATATCACTCACTCACCAAACATGCAAGCCAATGGGATAAGGCAGCCAGCACCCATTGTCTGCGAAGCGGCACGCGAAGTCCGACACGAAGGCTGCACTTATCCCACCAATCCGGCCAGTCTTTGTACGGTGCCAGAAGCAATTCGCGATTTCTGCGCGCAAAAGGACATCCCTTCCCTGCGGTGCGTGCATTTTGTCACCGAGTGTGTCATCCGAGCCAAGGCACTAGCATGGCGGGGGTGGGTGGATATGTTCGATTGCGATGCACCATTATTGCGCCAGAAAGCTGCTCGAGGATAGCATTTGTGCAATAGCTAGTGGAGCTCCCACGCTATGCGAGGAGAGGGTAGTGGTGATCAAAAGGACTTGGAGCAGGCGATAATATATGTGTTCGAGGACTATTCGCTCATAGTATTCACATGAGTGGTTGTGAGGTTGCTTACCAAAAGGTGAGCTCTTTAGTCAACCACCGTGCCCTAAAAATACACTCTATGTTTATATATTGCACCAAGTTTGGAATCATAGTATTGGTTC
Source organism: Thozetella sp. PMI_491 (assembly GCA_021432635.1). Lineage (NCBI taxonomy): Eukaryota > Fungi > Ascomycota > Sordariomycetes > Chaetosphaeriales > Chaetosphaeriaceae > Thozetella > Thozetella sp. PMI_491. The sequence goes on from MU270033.1 coordinate 802,776, forward strand.
TTGGAAGACGTTGCGCCTCGATGTTTCGTGTGTAGCTTCAGAAAAGCTGCGTGAAAACTCGACCAACGCGTCCACGGTTGGCGGATTCGGTAGGGGTAGGGAGAGGGGTGGTGGTCATGGCTTATCTCCAGGATCCTTGTCTGTGCACTATGGCCTACTTTGGAACTTGGACCTGCACCACAGTCACGACCTACCCAACTCAGGTTAGTGGGGGAACGCGAGGAATGCCCCATAAGTAAGGCAGAATCGGCAAGGGCGTGGCGGAGGACGGCCCCCACGAAATCTATGCATTTGCCGCGTGTTCCTAGACATACATCACGAGGCAAAGTACATATCCGTTGCGGTAGCGCGCCGCTCGACAATCGGGTACGCTTCCCGGGAACAGGTAACCGGTCGCATCACGAAGTCTCCATGGCGCCGCTTGTGGTCGGCCCGATTAGCTTCCTCGTCGTGAAGCAGCTCGCTTCTATTCCTAAACAGCCCGAGAAATAGGGGCCAGCCAGCGGAGAGGCATGCTGGTGAGGATGCTTTTCCGTGACCAAACGGGCGGACTCGTCAAAAAATAGTGGGCGTAGTGACTCGGTTGTGTTTGAATTGTGCTGAGTCGGTTGTAGAAGAGCTCGAAGTAGGTGTAGGCTACCAAGATAGCGACGTGATGCATTTTGTTGGGTGATATAATATACTAGACTATATTCTTGACAACAGCTATATACTAGAAAATACAATGTGCATCTTCCTGCCAACCTAAAAGGGTATCATAAGTTTGAGGAGTTGAACCGTTGCCGATTCAAGTCGTTAGGGGAGGAATCAGGCTCCTCGATCATTTTATCTAGGTACCACGGAGAGAGCGCGTCGGCAAGCGGGGGTTTATCAGGCCCGCATGCCGATTTGATAACTCAGTCTACAAGGACCCCCGCACTATCTAAGGTCCATAAGTCCATCCACAAACCTCGGCTATTACGCGTATAGACTAGGACTAGTTCTGTCAAATCTCTTTCCGCGAGTATTCTAGAGTAAGAGATGCGAGCCGACAGCGGCGTATCTCCCGCTGACTCGACTCCTCCCATGACTCTAGGACCTGTGTAGCGTTCCGAAATATGTATCCGCACGCGATCGGGGTAAAACTCGACGCTCCGGCTGTGTCGTTCGAGTACGTCGAGGGCTTGCCTCTGTAAAACGGGGTCGTGCCGTTGCTGAATGACAGCAAGTACGGGGGCCACGACGGCCACTTCCAATAAAAATACCGGGCTCTGTCGACCGAACGCGGGCTGAGGAGACTGAGTGCCATCAAACCCGTCCGTCTCGACAAAGGAGATTGTCTTTGTGATATCGGTAAGCCCTTCCCAAGGTATCTTGCCGATCTTGCATTCCTCGCGGAGGCTGTTTGACAAGACGGCGAGGAACAGGAAGGCCCAACGGATTTCGAGGGTCAAGATACCGCTAGGGTCGTCCTCAGACAGAGGCATCTCTTTGGGTAAATTGTGCAGCAGGTCCTCAAAGCATGCCCGCCAACGATACAAGATGTATTGGGAGCTGGGCTGCGGGCGACAACGGCCGTCTTTGGTATGGTCAGGGCCTTCGCGCAGATTTCTAGTGACGAAAGCGTCTGCGAGCAAGTCCATGTACCCTCGCGCTTCCTGGGTTGACCGGAAGGTAGTTGGCATCGTGGCGCATGTCACCGCCGGTGGTGGTGGAGAGGGCAATGCCGGGTAAGAGAAGCGTTCCATCAACTCACCCTCTAACCCCGCCGCATCCTGTCGAGAGAAATATAAATTAGCTGGCTGAGACCTGGAGAGATGCCAAGAAATGCTGCTTGAACGTACGCGACCCATTTGAATCAGCATGAGCCGATACGCGAATGCAATCACGGCTAGAGGCGATTCTGCTAGTTCGGGAGGCACTTCTCCTCTCGCAGAGACGAAGCCGTTTGACTCGGCATCAAGAAGATCCCACAGCATCTGCACGGAGTTATATACGATTGTTGTAGCCGATGCAAAATTCCCCCTAATCATCTAGTCCCAGTCAGCAATGCTACCCCAAGCAGAGAGGACGAAGCAAGGAATGGCCGGGGTAGCTATTACCTCTATGGTGACGAAAATGGGAGCGCAGGCAAGGGCAACGGTTGAGTTTACCCCTTTGCCGCTGTTAAGGGAACGTAGCTGGTATTTGATAGCTAGGTTGTATTGCTCTAGCGCTACCGAATTCACACGATGACGAAGGCCAATGTCTTGCTGCCAGTCCTGGAAGAAGAGCGAGAGTGAGACGAGGGCATAGCGGATAGTCGGATGCTCGTAGGCCAAGGGCAGTAGTATCTCTCGCCAATACGATGTCTGGTGGCACGTGAGCTGGTCCCCCGCTTTGCCTACGTGCATCGCGAGGCACCGGCGCTGGAGCTCGCTGTCGTCCGGCAAGAAGGAGAGCATGTGCGCCGGGGCCGGGGCCATAGCAACGAGCGAGTCTTGATGTTTGGAGCCCGGCGGCGGGCTGTAGCCGTCGCACTTCCGGCCGGTGCTAGTGCACCTGCGACAAAATGGCTTTTCTTCATCGCATTTGATGCGGCGGACTGGAGAAGCACGCAGAATTCTGTCAGTCTCCCAGATCTAGTATCGCTTCCGCCAAATGCATAAACGGGCGGGCGTACTTACTCCTAAAGCACTAGATTAGTCTCTATTCCTCGACTCGCGCTTGACGGGTCGTAGCCAGCGGGCTAAGAGCAGCACGTACCTGCATGTCTGACAGCCAGTGCGCGTCTTGGGCCGAAAAGCACGGCGGCGCTTATCGGGGTTCACCCGAGGCATGGTATTTAGTCTATAGGGCTGAAGGTGAGTCCCGGGGACTTTCAGCGGCTATTTTTGAAGGGGCGTCTGGCCGTACGAGGGAGCGAATCAATCAGTTTATAACAACGACCGCCCAGCAGCGTACGGGCGCGCTTGAGCCTGGTATTTCAGGCAAGCTTCTCTCGTAATGTGGGTTTTAATACCATACCGGCTTGCTAAGCGGCCCCCAAAGCTCGGAGAGTGGAGAGTGTACGAACGAACGGGCCAATCACGCCCAGTAACGCCGTGCGGCGGCGCCCCACCTACCGCCCCTGAAGTGCGCCAGCCAGGCTTAGTCGCCTAATCGTCGCACAACCCCCCCCCCCCCCCCTTCGCAAACCCATGCCTTCGCAAACCCATGCCTTTGCTTGCCGAAACACTGCATCGCCAATGGCGGCGCAAGGGCGAACGTGGGTCCATGGCGAGGCATAGTCGGGACCCTTAGCTACCTGACGTAATTTTCCTTTCTGGCCGTCCTTTGCCCCATATACGGCTATGCCCTTTGGGCCCTCGCTCGATCTCATACCTTAATATGGTTTAGATGGGATCCCCCCCCTGCGCCTCCACACGCCGCTGCTCATGAAGTAACGATCCTTTAGGCCCAGCCAACCTGCATTGTACCTTGGTGGCACGAATCACAAAGCCGTCACGCCGGCAAACTCCGGGAAGCTGCCAGCGTCCACGAGACTGCAAGCCTCCGGCACTCGCTCCACAGCTGAACGATATACCACAGATAGAATACCAGGCAGCAGGCGTGAAGATGCCAACAGAAATTAAGTTTGACCTAACCGCCGCACCAAAATGCCAAGGAAAGCCAGCCCCCTTGCCAATGCTTTCACCCACCGTCTTCGGGGTGATCCATATAAAAAAGGCATCTGCCTAGCAACTCGGTAGCAATTGGCAATCAACCTGCATGCGGATACAGCTAGTAGATGCACAAAGTTCCCGTGGGGGCCTTCTGCTCTCCCTGCCTTTTCTCAGCCGTAGTCATGGCCACGCAACATGGCGCTCGTGAAGTGTGCTGGTGTGGCATTCCACAGCCTGTGACAAGTTGCACCGAATGCATTAGCGAATGCGAGTTCGCCATTGTTGGTTCTTTTGCCCGTTCGAGGAAGGATTGATATCGATGTTTCAGCGGAAGGTGGTGACGCTAGCGTGCTCTCCGCAAAGGGTGCCGACTGTGCTCCTCGGCTGGGATACAAGGTCCCCAGAGCGAGAGTACCCGGTGAACGATGGCATCCGAGAGCTGCAGTGCTCAAGAGTAATAGTATTAAGAAAGTACACTGCTCGGGGAAACAATTCCACCGAGCTATCAGAGAGCAAGAAGGAAACCGGACTTCCGGAAATGCTATTTCCCCGACGATGTTCCTAATCCGGGATTCTCTTCGCCCTGCCAGTATCTTGGCTGGGTGCCAATTTCTGTGATTTGAAAGCTCAAGAGGGCCATGCAGTACCAGGCAGAGTGCCGCACAAGCTCAGAGGCTGTGATGGAGATTCAGATCCTACATCATCCCTGTGGAGGAGGCAGACTGCTGCCGCGATTCAAATAAGCTATTTGAAATTCTTAACGAAAGCATATAACTACACTGGGGCGTCTATTTTTAGCAAGAAGGAATGAGTTAGAGTATCTTTATTTATTTATGGGGTCGACCGGTGGTGAACGTATGCCATTTTATTAAATCCGTATGAAGTCTTTATACACGTGCGCAGACCACACTCAAACTCCTAGGTGTAGCTCACACACACGCGGATGTACAGCCTAATAGCTGCCCTCCTTAGCTACTCAGTGGCTAGCTTTGTAGTAGATATCAAGGAAAGACCACGTTGTAATTATTCAGAGAGGTACCCGAAAGAGTGGTAAATTCGAGATATCTAGTACGTTGTATAAGTAATGAGCAAGGTAATCACGTGGTAGCGATCGACTTGACACTCACCGGCTGAGAGGCACAGCACAACATCAAATTCGACCTGCATGCTCTTTATATTCGACGTCAGCATGTCGCCAGCAGATTTGAACTAGGCACTCCTCTAGGTAAGGAGCTCTTATCGCGTTATCAAGTCGCTTTTTATATCAGCAACTATGCTCTCCGTCTTTCTCATTTCTCAGGGATTCATAGTTGTCGACTAACCGTAAATATTGCCGGTCGTAGGAGTGACCACGCCAAAAGGGTTATACCATACTAGCTTGACTGAGAGCTACCAGCTAGAATGCCAAACCCCTAGAAAGTCGACGCCTAGAACTCTGCTCTATTGAATGGTCATAACATTGCCCGTTTTCATTTACTCATCATCTAATTTCGGTAAATACTTTACGCCGCTTCCGACAGTTCTAGCGCATTGTAACGTGAGAGAATCCTAGATAACCTCGACTGTTGTGGCATAATGCCGACAGTTATGGAGCCCAGAGGCCAGGCGATTCCACATGTCTATCTCGCAGCCGTGGATGATCGGCGCAGAGTTTCCGACCGGCCTGGCTTTCTCACGGAGCAGACACTGGCATGTTTTGCGGGCAGAATAGCCAGTAGTCCACATAAAGCGTAGAGCAAGTGTGGAAGACAACTGATCCGGGCAAGAGAAATTACCTATTCGAGATAACTAGGTGCCTCCTCAAGACCGCTTTGGACTTTTGTCACGGATCCCCCATCCTGTGCGAAACTAGATGCAAGTAGTGTGGGACCTATCAGAAGAGCGACGAAGGAAGGAGGCGTTTCACTGCATGGGCTAGCTCTAGAGGGCGAGGTCACAATAGGCTCGTTTAACTAGAACTGGTGCGCTAGTTGGCATGATCCCTGGAGCGCCACCCAGACTTTTGTGGAACAGCGCTATTATCAGTCACGCCCATGCTTCATGCGTCGTACAACTTCTGGAGAAAACTTTCGTCGCGGCTCCCATGGAGCGATTTGAAGCCTCGGCTCTCTATCGCTGCCGATACGCGAACGCCATGATTACCTACTCGCTTTCACTGCTCCTTGTCCTGGGAGCCGGGCTCGGCCTGTCTTGTCTCGTCGCCTTCCAGCTGCGATCTTGGCACCGCCTGAGGCATATCCCTGGCCCCGCCCTGGGCTCCGTATCTGTTCTCTGGATGCTGAAGCATGCGCTTGGCCGCAGATATCATGAAAAGCTCAAGGAAGCCTCAGATAAGTATGGTAGGCAACCCCTTCCCGTGGACGTCTCACGTGTCTAAGTTGCAAACAGGAACTCTTGTACGTATCGGCCCAAATGAGCTGCTGTGTACCGACCCGGAGGTTCTCAAAGATATGTCGGCTGTCCGTTCACCCTATACAAAAGGGACATTCTACGAGACTGGTCGCGTTGTGCCTGGGGAAGACAATATTGTCTCGATAAGAGACGAGAAAAAGCACAAGGAGCTGCGAGCGAAAATGGGGCCAGCTGTGAGTTCTGCCTTGGGTGTCTACTAGCGGAGACTGGCAGCATACTCACAGCTAAAACAGTATTCCGGGAAAGCAAACGATGTACACGGGCTTGAGTCGGGAATAGACCGGCAGATGGCCAAGCTGATTGAACTGTTCGAGCGAAAGTATCTCTCAACATCCAAGGAGCACCGCCCTTTCGATTTCACAGAAAAGTCCCAATTCTTTGCCCTCGACGTCATGGGAGACCTCGGCTTTGGTCACCCTTTTGGCTATCTGAGCGAAGACAAAGACCTCCATGACTTCCTCCAGATCAATGCCTCGGCGCAGCCTGTTATGAACTTCCTTTCCACTATGCCCTGGTTGACGAATATTCTCCACCGCTGGCCCTTGTGCCTAGCATTACCGAAGGAGGGTGACCAAGTTGGCTATGGGAGACTGATGGGGTAAGCTGACATATATACTCAGTTCTGAGATGCCTCTTGTGCTGAACAGACCTGCAGCTTTGCCAAAGGCCTGATAGATGCCCGGCTCAACTCTAACGAGAAACACCACAAGGACATGATGCAATCGCTTATCGACAACGGATTGACTCGTCGGGAGCTAGTCCAACAGGTATTTCTCCAAACGTAAGTACGGTTCCCCTTGCTAGCTGGATTTTTGCTGATTAACCCAGAATTGCGGGTTCCAATTCCTCCGCGTACGCCATGGCAATGAGTGCGTGTCTTTTTCTTTGCTATGTCTTTCATGCTGGCTTTGCCCTTGAAAGAAAATAGTATTCGGCTAATGCGATTCAACAGCTCTATTGTGTCTCCTAAGCTCGCCAGCCTCGTACGCCACTCTGCAAGCCGAAATCGACCGAGGAATTGCGGAGGGCCGAATCAGCTCGCCTATCTCAGATGCCGAGGCCCGCAAGCTCCCCTACCTCCAAGCCGTGGTCCGAGAAGGGTTGCGGATGTACCCCCCGGTCACTGGCCTCGGGTTCAAGCAAGTCCCTAAGGGCGGCGATACGATCAACGGCTACTTTGTCCCTGAAGGAACGCAAGTTGGCCAGAATTTCCACGGCTTGTGCCGCTCTCAAGAGATATGGGGGCCTGATGCCGACCTGTTCCGGCCGGAGAGATGGACTGAGGCCAATGAGGAAGAATGGAGGAGAATGAACGGAGTGGTCGACCTCAACTTTGGATCGGGCAAATATTCATGTCTCGGGAAGCCCATCGCCATGATGGAACTGAACAAGATTTTTGTTGAGGTGAGTCCGGACTATCTCCCGTTCGCTGGCCAAACTAACTGGCCGGGTAGCTATTGCGACGGTTTGAACTCGTTGTTGTTAGCCCTCATGTCCCTGTCAAGACAGAGAGTTCGGTGTTTATGCTGGCTAGTGACTTGTGGCTCAGAATCTCCAGACGATGATCGATCATCAACCTGAATAGGGGATAAATGAGTGTCAAATGAATAGCCGATGGGTATACAAGTGGAAGGTTATGGCCGGGCAGTGCCTGGCCGCAGCGCGGGGACCAGTATTCATGGAAGTACATAGTCTGTATATGTAACTCGCATGGAATAACAAACAGCTCCACTACTACTGCCCTCAGCGAGTGTCTAGTGAGCCTCGGCTGTTTCTGGAATCGAACTAGGTGGTCCAATCCGGCGCAGATTTGAAGGAGAAATATTGACCAAAGTGGGCTTCTCTCCTTGAGCAAGGCACCGGCATGGTCCAACAGCTGGGTGTGCGAGGCTTGAGTTTGCGGCGACTGCGACGACGGAGCTATGGTAGAGGTGGTCAATGTGGTCTCGTAAAACTGGCGAACGTTCCATTGCTAGTTTTAACTACGAGCCAACACCTGATCAATCTCACCCGCCTGGTGAGCACCGGAATAGAACCCTGCCAATGCCATGGGATGTCGTACGAGTGGCCCTCGAGTGCCCTGGACGAGAAGGACTTTGGGCGAGAACAAGTTTATGTAGTTATACGGCTTACGCATAGGTATGGCAAAGCCCTGCTAGCCGAGGCTAGGCAGTTTGGACAGTTGAGCTAACCCTTTCTGCTGCAATAGCCGAGTCGGCCGTGTGGGGCTGCTCCCCGGCCTACCATTTGGTCCAGAAAGCGGCTGCTTGTGCCCGGGATTCTCCACTTGAGGATGCGTGTCTTATGCTAAAGACGGGCAGGTGAGCTAGGGCCCGTAGCCGGAGCAAGCATCGCGTCGCGTAATAACTGTATCATTCGGCCAGCAGTCTCCGGACCTCTGGAAGCGGCCATCTCCGCCCAATGGGAGGCAACTGAAGTCTCCCGGATGACATGATTGATGAAGTACTATGAGTAGTTAAATTGTGGGGGAAATGAGTCGTCGTCTTATGTTTTGGACTGATTCGGGGCGAAGCACTGGACGATGCGTACTTTAGATAGAGGAGTAGCAGATGGCACTTGCGATACCGAAAGATGCGGGGCTGGGCTCACGACTCTTCCCCTGCCCTCTACCCACACCGTCGCATTCGCTACAAAATAGGGCGTATCTTCGCGCAGGTGATGTTACAAAAATACCGCAGATAACACACCGCCGTTTTGGCTACTGGCCAACTTACGGTCAGCCTATTTTCTGCTAGATTTGTGACCTGAAAAGGATCTAATATGGTATAGGAAGTCTGTAATCCGATCTGGATTAGGCAATTTGGGAATATGGGAGCGCGCCCAAGAATATAGGACCTAATGGACATTGGGGGCGTTTCTAGGTGCACTAGACCTCACTTGTACATTTCGTCGCTGCCAGCTTCGGCAGGAATCTCGAGTTCATGAAGATGAGAGATCTAGTGCCACCCTACGCCTGTTGCTCGCAGCAGGCTCTCACGGCTGCTCGCAGATGCAGCGGACGCATCTGAAACAGCTCAAATTTTGCGGATTCTTGATAGCAATATGGGCGCGTAATAACAAAGTTTAAGCCTAGGCACAAATCTGGAAGCCTTGCTTACGGAGCCCCCAATTTAGAACTATACCCTGTAAAAACCGGTCCAATGGCCCCCAGCTGAACAGGATGCACTAGTTAGCCGCCAATTAGATCGCATCGCAAGCGTATCAGCATGAAGATACAGAGGCCGAGGATTCGGGAAAAGACCGAATCTGAAGGGTTAGGTATATTTAAGAGCTGAGGATCCTCCCTTGCCTAGCTGCGCTGTTGTTCGCATCCTTGGCAGTCAAGATGAGCGACGAAGAGCAGGCAAACGAGCGCGTGTTGAAGCACAAGCTTCAGCTCATCCAGAGCCCGGTGGTCTTCCGCCAACGCTCTGATCTGAGCGCGACTCTGCAGCATGCACAAACGGACGATGGCGTGAATGCGCTAGGATACCGAGACGGAAAAAACCATGATTGCCCCGAATTCCAGAAGGTATGACGGCCTGCCCCTGCTGGGCCCCGCCCAACTAGCCATAGCACTCACCCCCCGACGTAGTATGAGGAAGCAACCAATATCGAGCTGTTTTACGACCTCTTTTTTGCGGCCAACTTGGGCGTTTTCTCTGGAGGGCACGCTGTGGCGAATAATGAGGAGCTGCACACATACATTGGGTACTTTTGCATGCTATGGTTCACGTGGGCCTTGGTTGGCTTGTTCGATGTGCGCTTCGTGACGGATAGCATCTTTGGTATGCAGTCAAGGAATGGCCGTGGTTGCCACCCCTTACTGACATGATACAGAGCGTCTCGCGCGGGCCGTGCATCTCGGGGTCATGGTCGGCTTTGCTGTAGTCGCTCCGAACTTTAATCCAACCGACGATGGTGCGAATCAGACTACCTTCATGTCTATGTGTAAGGTTGCCGGAACGAAACATTTCTTTACCACTGTCAAGCTGACGATGCCGCTCTAGCCATCATTCTCTTGGTATCGCGTCTCGCTCTTTCTGTGCAGTACGCTACAATTCTCTGGCACGTCCGAGAGCACCGAAGAACGTGGCGGCCCCTGAACATCATGATCTGGCTCAATCTCGCGTCCGCTTTCGTCTACCTGGGCATCGCTTTTGGCCTCAAGACACAAAACAGCCGCGGCTACATAGCATGGTATGTGATGGGCGGCGTGGAGGTAGCTTTGACAGCTGGTCTGTCGCTGTTTTGGGATGTCCTCAGCTTTGAGGGCACCCATCTCATCAACCGCATGAGCTTATTGACGTTTATTATTATCGGCGAGGGGGTTAATGTGGTAGCGTCCTGCATCACACTGATCGTGAAGAACCCGGAGGCGTGGAGTCGGTACCCCCTTTCCTCAGCATCGTCGAGACATGCCTGCTGACTAGTTCCTTTATCCAGCATCGCCTACCATCGGTACTGTAACGGCAGCCATTGCGACGCTCTACATCGTCTACCAAATCTACTTTGACTGGATGCGACACCTGCACCTTCCGCGGTACCGCCAGCTCGCGTGGGCCTTGATCCACTTTCCGTTCCAGTTGGTGTTGACCCTGTTCGTGGAGGGCGCTGCGCAGTTGGCTCTCTGGGCCAAAGCTTTTGAGGTGCTCAACTGGAGCGTAGCATTGTTTGGCACGATGGGAGATGACCTTATGGCGAACGTCACCACCAGGACGAAGGAAGAGTTCACGGCAGAGGCCCGAGCGAACGTGGACCTTATATTCAGCCTCTATCCTATCACGTCACAAGACACAAGCCGAGCGGTGGAGGATGCTTTCGCGACTCTCAATACCATCCCGGCCGACTGGTGGACCAATGCACGGAACTCGACGGATGCAAATATGGCCATCTTTGAAATTGCTGAATACGAACTCTTATTTTCCATCTTCAATTCCCTACTGGCCAGCTTTGAAATCCAACCGTTTGATAACATCACGGGGGTATCTACCAGCGATGAAGCTAGCTACCAGCAAGCGATTTATTTGGAGAATGGAGTGCGATTCAAGACCGTGGTACGTACAAGCTCGGCAATTATGCGAGATCAATATAAGACTGACGTGGCATATGCAGTTTTACTACTCCTTTGTCGCTGCGGGCTCAGTGATTATTCTCCTCAACATCCTATTCGTGGTTTCCCGCACAGAAGTATGGAGGCCATGGCATTACATCCGTACTGCTATTAACATACTTATGGGGATTGGGTTGTGCCTAGTGTCGCTGGTTCTCAAGAACACGGATATGGCTGCCAACTACGGCCCAACTCCCTGGGTCCTCCCAACCGCTTGCTTGACCTTCTTCGTCATGCTGATCTTTAACCATTTGCCGCACCCGCCACCTGTCCTTTTTCGTCGTTAAGGAGCTGTAATAATAAATGTTGTGGAGTATTCCTACATGTTATTTATCGCCGATATATGAGCTGTAGAGCACTGCCCTGTGAAAATAGGCATGCGGTTGATCCGTAGATCAGATACTTTAATCAATACCCTCCCATGCATCGCCGAGATTCAAGAGGGACAATGGTGTCTGGTTCACACTCTGATAATAATTATTCCCCCGTAGTTGAAAGCGCTTTCAATGGCTTATTCGATGTTGACTCGGGCATCATGCCTTGTCTCTCTGTAGAAAGTTTCTACGTAGTGTGCTTTGGGACTTGTGGACCACGGCATAAGCTCGGCTCGTCGAAAGCGACGCAACACTAGGAGTTGCGGAGCAAGTCAAGATCGTGACTAGGCCTGCGGTTGAGTCCGATGGGACTAGACTTACCGATCTGAACGGCCAGAGGTTATTGGAAACGGCCCAGCGGCTGGCCGTTCCGAAATCGGTTTACCCGGAAGGCGAAGAGACACCCCTACCTTGGCCCTTAGTCAGTGACTTCTGCCATCATTTGTTTTTTTCTCGGCCTATTGTATCTATTATTGGATTGTCTCGGCAACCTTGATGCCGAATTGTGTAGAATAAACCCTTGCGACATGATCCAGCCAGCGCCACAGTCGTAGCGGTGAGACTTTCCTACCGCATGACAAAGTCTCGCCGATCATGGATGATCGATTCGCCCAATGAGAACTAGAAGCATGGCTCCTTCTCTCGGGGATGGGCCACAGCTCGACAGGGCAGAACAGGCTACACAGGGGTGCTGCTGTGTTCCAGAATCGTGGGATCAGAGTCGCGGCTTCGACATTCGGCCGTCCAAACCAAGGCTACTGCATAATGCATCGTTAAATGTCTTGGGCCTTCCACACATCAGTGGCCACCAGGCCTAGCCAAGACACCCCGAAAAATGATCACTGGATAAGGGCGGTCGCCACACTGCTGATCATACTGAGCGGGATATGAATTGCGAGCCTCTCTGAGCTCACTGGGACCTTCCTTTGCCCTGGGATCTACGCTCATTCGCCTTGGAGGCTGGAACTATAAAATGCGAAGTTAGCTCAATGTCTCTCTGGTACAACCCAAGCTGGAGGCATTGAAAGAGTCTCCTTTGGTTGCTGCTGCTGGAGCCCTTACAAAAATGGCAGACTATAGCCCGCCCGAGTCGGCCCCTTCCGGCCCTAGACCGCCACAAAACAGAGGTTTGCTCAGGAGAAATCGCAACCCTGTGGCACAAGCCTGCGAATCTTGCCGGAGACTAAAATCCAGGGTACGTTAACCTTGTCTCGTAATTGTTGCTCCTAATCATCCATGGTCTAATATGGTGGTGAATAGTGCGATGGAGCTCGCCCCCAGTGTTCACCCTGCGCGTCTAGGGCCAAGACATGCACATATGCGGAGCTGAATGCCAGGGACACTCGCCTTGAGACCCTAGAGCGACTATTTCAAACCTTGCGTACGTGCACGCCGGGCGAAGTGGAGGGCCTACTTCGGCGTATCAGGGGCAACGAGAGGGATCTCTCTTCATTGCTTGGTAGCATTGCCGACGGTTCCCCAGGCCCAATAAGACCTGAGCAACAAGATGAGAAGTCTACCAAATCTGCGGGACCCTGTTCTGTCCGCACGAGCGTCGATATCGCAAGCGAGGCTCTCCCGGATCTGATAGGGAGACCGAGACTCGATCGCTCACCGTGTTGTCCAACTAGCAACGACAATGGCCAACCTACAACTACGATATCAGGGTCGAACAGATACGCATATCTGGGACTTCCCTGGATCCCTGATCCGGAAGTTGCCAGGTATTCGGTTGACAGCTTTTTTGAGAGCAGCGGAAAGCTTTTCCACCTGTTCTCGCGCGAACAAGCAGCCAAGTTTTACGACACAATCTATCATCCCAAAGGTGTCCCGTCGCTAGTCGAGCTTGATACTGCACTTGGTTGCCTGTGCGCTGTCGCTGCGGTAGGATCTCAATACATAATAGGTCCCTACGGTCGTCAGACCGAGAAAGCGATATACAATACGGCGAAGAGATACCTAGACACTATTCTCGAGTCGTATCCCCTCGAAGCTGTGAAGGTCTGTACGCTCTTGGCATTGTACAACATTATGGGAAAAGGCGCTGTGGCGTTGGCATACGTTGGTATAAACTCCCCAGGGCTCTCACATAAGACTCTGGACAAATACTCACTTTTTGGTAGAAATTGGCCTCAGTTTATGCCGCAGATACAGTTTGGATTCCAAGAAGTGTCAACAATCCGGCTTAACCCAAGCGGAGTGGCGAGACTATCGAGGAGCGTGGAGAACTTTGCTCTTTTTCTCTAGGTTAATCCTCCATCAGAAATAATAATAATTCGCTATGACTAACTTCTACGATCCAGCTGGCTATCATCTACCCTTGGATACATATCTGGAAACGATCTCCTCGCCACGGGGCTCTCTGTAGGATACCGCATCGAACCGGACAGACACATCGTGTTCATTAGACGCTAATAAGCTTAATGATTTAGAACTTGAACTTGGCGTTCGACAGCCCTATGAATCTATCCGATCGTAAGCAGCTCTGGTCGAGGGCTCGATATCTTAGAGAAACGATAATGCTGACAGTATATTACTATCTACCTAGTCATTCAGAATGAGCTCGTGAGAATTGCGTTCTTAAAGACTCATACCCTACGCGTCCAGCTAGCATTCAAAGAGCTCACAGTGCCGACCATGAAATCTATAATGGATGACCTACAAGACTGGTATAGAAAATTGCCCAAGGAACTCCACCTCAGCAACATCGGCGAAGAAAGCCTCTCTGTTGAGTCGAAGAGATCGCTATGCCATGTTCACCTCCTATATCTCGGAGTCATTATGCTTCTCTACCGCCGGATCGCGTCGCAATTTTTCCGATTCACTATTAGCGATGACCGAGTCTTGTGGAAACCTATGGGAGACGTCATAACTAAGTACAGCAAAGAGGCCATCTCGGCCGCCGAACACACCGCTCGGATCCTCAAGCTCCTTATGGGAGATAATGGTGTTTTCAAGCGGTGTTGGCTCGTTATGTAAGTCTAATCTCCAATTCATGAGCCTTCTTCGGCCGGTAGGTCCCGAACAATTTGGTGTCAGTACGAAATCGCGGCCGCTAATAGAGCACGAGCAGCTTTCAAGCATATACTGCTTGCCTCGTACTCTTTCACTCAGTCTCCCAGAAGCTCGTTCACAATATACCGTTGACTTCTTTCGGGGACGAGTTGGAGCAGAGCCGAAATTGCCTCTTAGTCCTCGCCTTCTGCGCAACCGCGGATCCGGTCGCACAGCAGTTCCATGAGAGACTTTCAGCATTTCATGACAAAATCCAAGATCATATTTCCACTAACCTTAGAGAAAACTCCCTACCCGAGAATCAAGCGCTGGGCTACACAGCTTCTACTATCGACTTGGGTCAACTACCGACACCTAGAGAGGGGAACAGAGATGGGGTCAACGCGCCGGCTCCTGAGACTAGCGATGTCTCGGATGGTCTATACCTGCTTTACCTGCAGCCCACTGCAGCCCCGTCCCTAGGCGAGCTTTCGAAATCTATATTTGCGAGACTTTGCCAACCATTCAGACGGGCGGGTGGGGACGGGTTGTCCGAACCACGCCAATTCGACACGGAGACTTTTGAGTCGCCGCCGGGCGGTACGCAGGCACGCTACAAATGCCCAATCGAGAGCCTCGAATGGGATTTCGAAAATTTCGAAAACAAAATGCCTTTTCTGTGGGATCTGAGCTCAAGATCGGCACCGTGCACCCAAAGCGGCGAGTCTGGCTACAGCAGTGGGTAGTCCCCTGCCATGCTCGTGGAGGCCAGGCACATCAGGGGTTGCACAAGGGTAGCTTTCCCTATAACAATGATCCGACCTATTCTATAGAGCCACACAGCTGACACTTCTTGAAAGCGAGCAGGAGATTACGATGACTCATGAACAAACAGTCTCTAATCGACTCGTATACTTGCAGTACCAGTGCTCATCGAAGAAAATGTAAGGTTCTATTTCTAAAATATGCCTATTTGTGTTGCGTGCGACTAGGGAGAGGTGGGCAAATGTAGGCGGTTTCTTGGTGGATGGAGACAAGTAGATGAAATGTGGGTGGCGTTGGGGTATGATTGCTTGGTCTTTGTTTAGGTAGCTTGTTTCTCTTGGTATCCGGGTCATTCAAGTGTGACCCGTGGATAGTGGGCCTCTGATAAGGCGCTAGACTATCGTCAACAGTCTAATTGCACAATGCCGTCAGCTCTGGTCCTCTTCCATCTGCAACACTCTCGGTCTCATTGCAAAGGAGTTCAACCCTGACCAGCCGGCATTCTTCATCGTGGCGTATAGCAATGGACTCGTGGTAGGTGCCTCGTTCCGGGACATTGGCGCCGATTTAATGAGGCGACGCTGGGCATGGAACTTGACCCTGCTCATCTCGTGTGTGGCTGGACTATGCTTGGGCGGCGTGGACAACTGCTCGAAGACTGACACTTCCCCCTTGAACGCAGGGTCTGTGCAGGTGCCCGCGCCACAAATAACGGCATAATACTAATGCTCCTCTAAGGCACCCGAGAGGATGAGCTAGAGTATGCGGCATGTATATAATGTTAGTGGAGTCAAGCGTTGACATTTTGGTGACATTTTAGCGTCAGAACCTGCCTGCGGCAGATGCTTATTACCACATCCGGGACGGAGCAATCGCTTGCTTGTTAATCATTTTATGCAACTAGGACAAGGAAGGACATTTGCCAGTTCCCTTCGAAGCAAGCAGTTCGTAGGTGTGAAATGAAGGACGCCATCTGCGCCACATTTTACAGCGCACACGCGTTTGTCGGGGTGAGGGGATCCCCAGTACATGTAGCCCTAGAAGATTCGAGTCACACAGTCGCAATAAAAATTGAAACGGGCACCGCATCTTCGAGTTCGCGGCGGCCCACTTTCTGCCCATCCGCGATTCAAGCACCCTTTCCTATACACGCCCTTTCCCTCCCCGTTCGGTTTAGTCTTGTCAATACCGGCAAATGCCGGTTAGCGGTGGCTTAAACTGCCTTGGAGCGCACCGATTACGGAGAACTAGTGAGAGGAATCTCCCTATATCCATGCTGCGGCCAGCATACTCGGCTTGATCTTCGTGGCTCCAGAAATGCAATAATTGGATCAAGTCTTGACGACGGATTCACACCATCAGCATGCCTCCGACAGATACGACAGCGACGGGTATCCAGCTCCAAGAGCTCCAGGGGACCAACTTGACACAGCGCGATGCTCACGACCGCAGCCGGCCCCAGCAACCAGCTTCCGATCCTGTTTTGGAAGCGTCGCGATTGGCCGACTCGGATGTGCCAGATGGAGGGTACGGCTGGGTCGTCATTGCGTGCTGTGCAGTTGTGACATGGTGGTTCGTCGGGACAAGCTACAGCTGGGGCGTCATCCAAGCCGAGCTGGTGAAGCGGGGGGTGTCATCGCCGCCGGTGCTCTCCTTTGTTGGGTCTATGGGCCCTACTATGATGGCGTCGTTCGCCATTATCAACGGGAGGGTGATAAGGATCATCGGCGTGCGTCTAGCAGCTTCGATAGGCATCGGATGTCTCGGCCTCGCCGAAATCTTGGCCGGCTTTACCGTTGACAATGTCAGCGGCTTATTCGTGACCGCTGGCGCAATGGTTGGGATCGGATTCGGCCTCTGCTTCATGGTAGTGACCGTCACGCCATCGCAGTATTTTAGCAAGAAGCGGGGAATTGCCAACGGGATCGTGTTCGCCGGGGGCGGGTTTGGAGGCGCGACGATCAGCTTTGGCCTGGACTATCTCATTCAAGCGCTTGGTACCGCCTGGGGATTTAGGATATTGGGACTGATGATCTTGGCCACCGGGCTTCCTGCGGCCTGGTTTATTCGAGAAAGAGTTCCCATTCGAACTGGCCCATTGGTTGAGTGGTAAGCATTCGCGTCTCCTAGAGGCAGTTTGAACAGACTGCTCACTTACCTGCTTACCACACTCAGGCGACTGTTTAAAAGCTTCACCTTCACCTCGATATTCGCTGCCGGTGCCATCGGAACATTTCCACTTTTCGTGCCGCCGTTCTTTTTGCCCCTTTATGCTCGGTCCTTGGGCTTATCCTCAAGCACTGGTGCAGGGCTGCTGGCGGCGTTCAACCTTTCTTCTGCAGTTGGAAGGATTCTCTGCGGCTTCCTATGCGATTCACTCGGATCTCTCAATACGCTATTCGTCGCACTGATCCTATGTGCCATGAGCATGTTAGCTCTCTGGCCAGCTTCGACCTCTCTCCCAGCACTGGCCATTTTTGTAGTCATCAACGGCCTCTCAAACGGGGGGTTCTTCTCGACAGTACCTACCGTTGTCAGCAATGTTTTCGGCTCGGCCCGAGTTTCAGTTGCTATGGCAATGACAGTGACGGGATGGGGAGGTGGCTACATGATGGTAAGATAATAAGCGCCTTCGGCTGCCTTCGTTAGTTCGTGGTTCGTGGCTTATTTGTTTAATAGGGGGCGCCTATTGCCGGGTATATTCTCGATGCATATGGCGGCGAGCAAGCCGGACTTCAAAGCTACCGGCCGGCGATGTTATATGCTGGATCGATGGCCGCAGTTGCTGCTATCTTGGTACTTGCAGTACGACTGCATCTTAACAAACGTATCATTGCCAAGCTGTAAGGTGAGAAAATAGTTGGGGTGGTCGATGAGTTATCACTAGATCATTTAGGGGCGTGATTGCCGCCTTGGGATTGGGAAGCCGTTTGCTGCCGCCATGTTGTGGGAGGTAGAGTTATACCCAGGTCGCTAGAGGCAGACGTCCACCTCACCGCACTTTTAGTTTAGCAATTCTAGGTCGGGCTGAAGAAAGCGTGACCGAAAGTGTAGTCCATACCCTACAACGAAGGTTAGTAGCAGAAGGATATACCGTGTATTGGCACAGGTTCGATTGTGGATGGTGTGGAATCTGCCGTACAAGCTGGTGGCAAGATTTTCAAGTGGCCAACGCCCTTGCCCTGCATATAGCCCGAAACTTTTGACCCTTGCGTAGGCATTAAACCCTGGGATCGAGAGCCGTGCCAACGCCCCGGAGGCCTCCTCTGCGCCGCTTCTCTAGCCTTGAAGTTGAGAATAACATGCTCCTCGACCTAGTTCATCAATACTGAAAGGCTTCGATAGGTTTTTTGAACGCTAAATTTAGAGTACGGTACTTACTCGTCTTCAATCTAGTTGTAGGTAACCGGGTCTGCATCGGTATGACCTAGCATTCTTGTAACAGGGTGTTAACACGCATAAAGGGTGGACCGAAGCCGTGTTTGGAGCCTCAGTAGTGCTCATATTTGTGTATTAGTCCCTTATGCAGCGCACTGAGACAATAAACTTGGTGGAATCTATCGGTGGTTGCTACGGAGGTGCCTGGAGGTAGAGTGTAGCTTCTCGACAAGATCAGTATCCAAGAACGGAAAAAGCTCACATGACGGAATATCCCGGCTGGTAGGGTCGCGAGCATGCCGACATGCAACAAGAGTTGCGGCGCCTGCACGCGCTTTCGAATGCCACAGAGCCCGTCTGGCCAATATTCATTGCGATGTCACAGTTTGGGTACCGGGTATCAAACCTGCGGTTTTTGACATAACATCGGAGAGAACGGAGGTTGTCGCAAGCTCCGGACCCACATCCAGCATAACCCTTGCAGTTCTACATCACGGATTCCTACTATTCGTAATTCGGATGCTGAGAGTGACCTCGGGACCGAGCATGCTAAAAAGACCGGCAACCTCATCGCAGTGTCGGTATTGTGCTGAATCCGACAGATACGTGACGAACACATCAGCCACGGAAGTCGGCGTTCCCACGCGGCCGACTTACTACTTTGTCGAGTATTCCTACGTGCTTCAGTATACCTTGTAACTGACGCCTAAGAGAATTAAGGTCAGTATCTGGGATGATTTCAATGGGTATCCATGGAGCCATTCAGTGAAGAAGGTATAAATTCCCTACGGCAAGACCACGCTGCTTTGGCTTCTCGTCTTCATCGCTCCTGAGTCAACACCACACTCTCCTCTATTGAAACCAGCATCATACTTTATAGCTTCCTCAAACTCAACTTGAATTTCACAATGTATTTCCCGAAGACTCTTGTCTTGTCCGTTCTTGCGGGTGCTGCTACAGCCTCACCATTTCCGGGGAACAGGACCTACGGCTGTGGGGAAGTGAGCATCTACTCCACGTAAGTTCTTCGCATCTAGTGGCATATCCAAAGAATAGGTTATAGTTAACTATGGAAAAAAATATAGAGGCCTACCATCGCATCACCCACTCGTCATTGCACAGGGCGCAGATCCGAATTTCGTCAACTCTTCTATTAAAGAGAATTTCGCCGAAACTCTCGCGGCGGGCTACAACTTTCGAAGTAGGCATGCCAAGTCCTAGAAGTGGGATGGAACTACTTGCTAATCCCCGAGGGGCATCTAGTTGTCCTCTTGGGTCCCGAGCAGCCGTTCCAAGATATTTTATCCGACCGTATGGCTGGAGTTCAGTGGACTGGCTCGCATATTGGCTTCGGAGTACGAGGAGCACCTATCGAAAACCTCACCGTGCAATTTGCAGGTATGAACCCTAAGAATAGCGCCGACTCTTTATTTCTTTATCCGTGTGTATTGGACTCACCCTTTCTATTTGGAAGACACTATCGATCTGTTCCGCAAAAAGGCACCTCTAGCCCCCACGGTTTTCGACTATTCGCCAAGCTCGGCGCTCTGGGCTTTGCAAGAGCGCTTTCCAATCACTGGAAATTGCGCTGACTCTCCTGGGGAAGATTTGGTAAGCATGAGATGCTCGATACCCTTTTGCAGTGCAAGTCTCGACTGTATTCTGTTGCTGATATTCCTCGCAGGGCCTTGAGGTCATTTGTGATATATGCGACTGGTGAAATTGGTACCCCTTGTTAGCAATGGGTATTGACAAGTTATTTTTCTTCTTTGGGCTGGTCCAGCCTAACATCTTTGGGAATAAGTAGAAACCCGCCAACAAAGAGGTCCACCACCCGCACCATGCCTTAAAGTTCTCGCTCAACATGTTCCTTCCCTCCTAGAGGCGGCTGGCATAACCTCCTTTCTTGGCCTTTCTCTTGCCCTCTCCAACACCTGCTATTGCAGGTTATTTTTCCTGCTCATTTTACTGTTGCCGGACTGTACCAGACTCTACACTAGACCCGTTCAATGCAGTATAATACAGCTTCAACTTTGCTCTCCTATGGCGTGTATTTGTGTGTGCTATCACCTTGCTATGTAATGATATGTATGTACTTTGACGAATATCGATGGGAATCTTAGAACAAGACATGCCGAAATTCTACCGGAAGGATCTGCTGGATACGGCAATAAAACCCACGCGCACTTCTAAATTGACGACTAGCCAGCATCTAGCCGGTGCCAGGGCATGGTCTATGGCACAGGCTGGGGGCATGCTTTCGGCGGAGTCCGGCAGTTGTTATACTGGCAGTCATCGTCATCTCATCCCCCTAGAAACACCCTTATATTCAGTAACCGGTTTACAACATTGACTAGAAACACAGAGGGTTGGCAAGATTCTGTCGCTTTTACCCTGGGTAATAGAAGACAGCGTTGCAATATTCAGTTCCTATAGCTATTGGTAGTTTTTTTGTGGAAATTTTGGTCAGAATCGCCCGTAGCGATCGAAGGCGACATCAAGGACCTGGGGCATCATCTACCAAAACGGTTACACGGAGACTACAATATCAACGAGAAGGATATGCGTACAGGATACCTCTCGGACCACCGATCCGCTCAGACCCCTCGGCTCTAGTTTGGCGGCACCAGCCACTATCTGGTCAAGTCGAACGGCTGTCGAGTCATGTGGGGCACGAGCTACAGTGGTTAGTGAGGATAGTGTGAATTAGTAGCCCCAAGCGTATTCCCCATAACCTTAGCACTTACCCAAGGATTCCCGCTGGCCTTACCCCGCCCTCCCCTCCTCGAAAGTGTACCATACTGCAATTACCTGACCCCTAGAATGTTGATCTGGGTTTAGTGGCGCTTGCCTGCGTCAACCTCTTTTTCTTTCGTCTTCGTCTTTTGCTATCCGATTTTCCGGTCTCACACGTCAAGGCCCGGTCATGTCCAGCCCTCTGTCGCCAAGCCCAGAGTGTAGGCAGCGCAAACAGTTGAAGACGTCAGGCTCTTACCTGCGCACCCGTGCCGTCACCGCATGTCAACCATGCCGTGGCCGCAGACAAAGTGGGACTTGGCTGCACTTTCCCTCTCCTCTGCTTGGGTTGCAGGCTAACCGCAATAACTACTACAGTTGTGACAATGTCCGACCTGTTTGCGGTTTCTGCAAGGCCCGCTCCGGCCAATGAATCTACGATGACAGCACAGGGGACTATTCGTCGTAGGTGAAAGCAGGCCCTCGCCGCTTCTTTAGCGCTACCGGATTTCTCATCCGAGCGAAGCTGATGGCGACGACTTATCTAGCTTTGACCCACAGAATCTCGCAATCCTCGACCGGGTCAACCACGCTATCTCTCTCCTTGAGACGGTCAGCCGTCAGCTGCCAGGCCAGAATATCCAGGTGGGCTCTGAAACCATAGAGCTCTTACGGGTGTCCGAAGCAGTCCCCTCCACTAGCGGGAGCCGGACCCAGCTTTTAACAGGAGTCGACTTTGACTTGTGACAAGCACCACACCGACTCCAGACAACACGATCTTCTTTGGCCCTAGAATTACCCGGCATTTCTGGCATTCAATAACAATTGTGAGAGCATCCTGAAATGGCCCATTCTCGAGGGCTTTGCGCCGCACGTTGAGTCATTTGTGTTCGAACCTCGCAACGACAGGCTCGAGCACGACCTATCAACTGCCTATTCACTGGGAAGAGGCGTCCAAGAGGATGATATCCCGGCACTTTCTCGTAGATTCCTCGCACTTGTTCATACCAAAAACCCTATCCTTGACACTGGAGATTTCAAAATGCAAGTTCGAGACGTGGTGGCTAATGGACTGAGTTGGGACGGCTCCTCATGCCTTGTGGTATGTGTGCCTTTCCCTAGCTAGCACAGGCAGAAACAGCTTCCCCAAGCTGACCTGGATTCTCAGCTGATTACCTGCGCCCTGGCCTGCCTTGCCTCGCCGTTTTCGACCGTGGCGACTCTAGGATCGACCACCGCCTCGACACTGGGAGAGACTGCGCCGCCGAATGCATCCTCTCTCCAATTCTCCTTGTCCTCGGCCAGTGTCGATCGGGAGGCGGCTATTTCGTACTATGGTGCTGCGAAACGGCGGCTGGGCTTGCTAGAGCCATCTCTTCTGCACGTGCAGTTAACATGTTCTTACTCGATGCTAGGGAATTACGCCATTGCTTTCGTTGGAACGTTTATGGTGTTGTTTGTTATGACTCGGTTTGGCCGCCGAACCATCTATATAGCTGGGTTGTGGTGCATGTTACCTCTTATGTAGTCTATTGCCTTCATCGAACTGGCCCAGCCGTCTAATGCTGGCCGGTGGGCCCAGGCATCGCTTCTGCTTTGCTGGGTAAGATCTCACAGCAAGGTCCATTCCCGTCCGGACGGAACAATAATAATGACGCTGTAGTTTTTCGTCTACAGCACTAGCATTGGTCCGATCGCATTCGCCATTGGTACAGAGGTATCCGCTGTTCGGTTGCGTTCTAAAACAGTTTCATTCGGGCGTGGTACATACTACGCCCTCAGCATCTTCAACACGATTATTGCGCCTTATATGCTTAATACGGGAAGCGGTAACTTGAAGGGTAAGACTGCCTTTCTACCAGGTGCCCTGACAGTTCTAATGCTTGTCTGGTCGTGGTTTCGGCTCCCAGAGACTAAGGATTTAACCCCTGGGACTCTCGATCACTTGTTTAATAACGAAGCGCCTACACGGAAGTTCACCAAAGAAGCGAAAAAGTACCAGTAAGGAACCCAAGAATAAACATAGGTTAGCCGAATAATTGTCCAAACAACCCAACTAGGCAGCCAAATGGCCACAATCGCATTGATTCACCATGGACACCACCGTAAAAGGTTCGCTTGATGCCTTAAACCAAGACCTGCAGTCACAATGTGCCAGAATAGACCTAGGTCATGATATCGCTCAGGAGCGGGCATAGGCTTGGTAAATCAAAGGCCAATCGACAATGGCGTCGCATGCTTAAGGTACTTGTTTCCACTAAACCGTATGGAGTACTTAAAGTCCTTCAACTTGATCCATCTCGATTGCGTCTCGCACCCTTCGACGGTGAATCCGTATTCTTATTGCATGAAGAACCGCAGCCCTCAATGTTGGGTGCAGGTTCCAAAGCATAGACTAGCGGGCTTTATTGAGCCATTGGTCAGCCCTTTTACTTAATGCGCGTGGCTAGAGCACATGGGGGAGGGAATCTTGTGTCACGCCACCAAGATCCCCTCCGGAAGTAGTCTGGGCCGGAGGTATTGATGCCCTCGCTGGGAACATGGAGTTGGGTAAACAACGCGTTTCATTCTGAATAGAGAAACTGGAGAGCCTAGCCGCGGGGACTGACCTCAGCGGCAAGGCCACTGAAGCTTGTGGGAGAGCCCTTGCTGCATTCCAGCAATCTCTCTGGGAGAAGAAAAAGATCTTATTGTAATGGCAGGACCCAGCCCGATTCCTCGCCGCAACAACGGGTTAAGCGCAGCGCGGGACGTTGGTGGTGCTAATTTGTCAATTCGCTGCCATCCATTACTATTGAAATTAAATTACTGGTGAATTTCCCGCCTCATCTGCGGAGATGTAGAACAGACATTAACTTGAGGTAAATCGTGGCAAAAGACAACTAAATCCCAAGACGACATGGGGCGTGGCCGATATCGCCAAAGTGCGATGAAAAGCCCGCCAAGCAAGTGCGCCGCATACGCCTACAACGTACCAACACCTGGTGTGATGAAGTCGGAATACGCCGGCCAGTTACCCAAGGCTGCGGGATCACCTCCGATGCGCACAAAGACAGCAATGGCTGGCACGCCGCCATCGAGGACGTGGAGTTGATACCATCCCGGTGGGCAGATGTGCGCATTCGGCGGGGCCGTAACCGTGCAGCTGAGACCGTTGCACGAGAAAGCGGGCATTAGAGTCCTGGCACCCATAGAATTGCCATGGGTGCTGCCCACCGCGCCCAGCAGCGTGACCGAGATGCCGCCGGCATTCACAGATGGGCCACCGAGAGTAAAAGTGTATGTTTGCCCATAGGCCCAGTCTCTCTGAGCCTCGGCGATGGTGTAGCTCGGGCGGGGCTTGCCATTGAGCAGATAGGGAGGCACGAAGACCTCCACGCGATATTCTTCGGGGTTCACGCCGTCTTCCGGATCCGAGCCGGAAATGAGAACACGACCGTCCAGCAAGGTAATAGCCTCAGAGTGGTAAAGGCGGGCCACGGTTGTGTTCGCCATAACGGTGATACGGGAGCCAATTGGCTTGCTCGGGTCGTATAGAAGCGCGTTCAGATTCGGACCGGTCGCCAAGCCAAAGCCAGCCACGCCGTGATGCGCCCCATTAGCGATGAGGTACGTTCCATCGGGGAGTGGAGCGATGCAGGGCATCACACGGAACGAAGGCAGCCGCTCCAGCGTCCACGTGGGATTCTCAGCCTCGGGCGTGGTTAGGACGCAGTTGTCCAGTGCATTAGCCACACCAAGAGTAGAGCCGCCGCAGATGAGGATCTCCAGAGGGTCTGTGTAAGGTGCATGCTGCGGAAGAGGCACGGCCGCCCCCTCCATGGGGTACGTTCGGCCGGCGGTGTCGTCATTGACAGCGCCTGTCATGTTGGGCAGGATCTTGACCGTCTCGAAGGTTGACTGGTCTAGAATGCGGGCTTCGTTCCAGTAGGCTACAAAGATGCCGCCACCTGGGAGGATGCACACAAATGGGTAGAGGTTGTTCGGATTAGTCCGCTCAAGCCAGTCCATGTAGAGTGGAGCGGTCCCGGTAGGGGGCAGGATCTCGATCGAAGGCACGGCAGCCGAATTCGAGCCCACCTCACCACCTATAACCATAACGGAGCCGTTGGAGAGCACCATAGCGCTCGGGTACCAACGCCCGACTTGCAGCGTGAGCTCGTCCACGTTCTCTTGCCAGTCGTGCGTTCCCCACACGCCGGGAGAGCCATCCGGCCAATACAACCGGCAACTACATCATCGTGAGTTAGTGAACAGGGGAATTGTACAGGCCCACCGAGTACACTGTACTTGGGCGGTGCTAAAAAGGGCTAACTTACCCAAAGGTAGATTCTCCAGACCACCCGCCCACGTTCAACTGGCGGCCGCCAAGGTCAGGAAGGACAATGCCAGCCGAACAAAATACATCCGTCTTCACGTGCAATGGTCTCCATGCTTCTGCAAAGTTGTCCAAGACCGACAGATCGAGCTCGTAGGCACCGGTTTCGTTGGCCGGGCCGGTTCCCCACTTCGACAAGAAGCTTACTTTGCCCGTGACCGATTGGATGGTCATTAACGGTACCGTCACGCCTCCGATGAGGAATTGGTACTCGCCAGCCGCCGTGCCTTGGGCATACGTAAACGAGTGCAGCGGCGTGCCCGTCCAGAAGTACGTGCTTAGCAAGCTCCCACCGCCGCAGTACGCCGAGGCATTGCCGGCGCAGATGACATTGCACTGCGAATCAGCCACCTTCTGGGCGCCGGCCGTAGCCACATCGCCCGGATCGCCGCAGTAGCATTCATCGCCATACTCGAGGCCGGCGGCCATATAACCATACGCGGCACACTTGTCCAGGCACATCAGCGGGGTCATGACGTTGGGGAAGAACAGTTGCCAGAAGAAAGTTCGCTGGCCGTTGATGGCGTCCTGGATGCAGCCCTGGTATGTCCAATTGGCATTGCCGGGCCAGGCGGCTGGCGGCTGGAAGATGGCAGGGGTACCATTGGCGTAGATGCTCAGGCGGTTGCCGGCGCCGCAGTCCTCGTTTGCGTTGCCCGGACAAGGCGTGCTGCAGTCGGAATCTACAGTCTTGGCGCCTCCGTTGTAGATTGCATTTCCGCAGAAACACTGCACGCCATATTCAGTGCCCGAGATGGAGTAACCGGCGGCTGCACATTTCTGGGCGCAGCCCTCTTGGGTGTTGGTCTGGCTGTCTGGCTGCTGGACCTGGAGAATGCGTCCGTTGAGGCCATCGATCCAGCAGCCTTGGTACGTCCAGCCGGCAGGCATACCGGTCGGGACCGAGACTACAGTGCTTGCGGTGGAGCTACTGCCCGCTCCTACCGACGACGACGGCTGCGTCGCACCATTGCTGCTGTAGACTGACAGGCGGTTCCCGGCGCCGCATAGCTCGGTCCCGTTTCCGGCGCACGTGAAACTGCAGTCAGTGGCCGGGGCAGCTACCGAGCCTTGCGAGAATGAATTGCCGCAGTAGCACTCACGGGCGTACTCGACACCGAAATACATATAGCCGCTGCAGAATGTCGCACACGACTCTAGAGTCATGGTGTCGGCAGCAAAGGTCTTGGAGCTCAACGCTCGGGCGTTGGTGCCCTCCGTCTGGCAGCCATACCAGGTCCATACGCTGTCGACTGTGCCCGGCTGATAGGGGGTGGCCGGGGTACTTGGCGTGGTGACAGCAGTTGATATGCCGGAAGCTACGCTCTGAGTGCTCGACTGTGTGCTGCCGCTCACCGTCCAGGGGAGAGAGTATTCCATCTTGTAGTCGTACAGATCCAGAAGGCTGGGTCCACCGCATATCTCGCTGGAATTTCCGTTGCAAACCATGGTACAGCCGCTGCTTGCTAGTGCTCCACCGTTTTTGATGGCGTTATCGCAGTCTAGACAGAAGCTATTAGTTGGCGAGGTAGACTTGCTCCGGGAAGCTCACTTACAACATTGACTAGCATACTCGACACCGGCAAGAATGTAGCCCGCTTGCTGGCATGCAGCAACGCAAAGAGCTACCGTCATTGCGCTGCCCGCAATGGTGGCGCCCGGAACGGCGTAGGTGAGCGCCCGCCCTGTAGTCCCCTCCCTATAAAGAAGGTAAGCTGGAGGGAAATTTGTCTCAGACGGTCACATGAGCCCATACGAGATACAGCCAACATAGTCCCATCCACCAACGCCCGGGTTGGTCTGTGGTCCGACTGGTGCGGAGCTATAGTATAGGCTTAGTACCCCAGATCCACCACACGCCTCGCTCGAGTTTCCCGTGCAGGGAGCGTTGCAAGAGGAGGCAGTTGTATTCACAGCACCAGTTTTCAGAGAGCTACCGCAGTCTAGTAGACTTTATTAGTGAGGCCATCTGAATGCTCCAGATAGGGAGATACTTACAGCATTCTTGGTAGTACTCAACGCCGGCATACTGATAGCCACGGACCCCACAGAATGCGACGCATGACTCGACGGTCATGCCCGTGTTGTTGGTGTATCCCGCCGCATCAAGGGTTCTCCCAACGTCGCTACGGTCAATTCAGCATCCCATGTTAATCAGCTAGCCGTCCTTATAAGGTGTCTTACGTCCAGCATCCTTGGTACGCCCATGCTCCGCCAAGATCTGTCGGGATCACAGTTGCTCTCCTGGTGATCTCAGCCGCCAAGGACGCGGAGACCTGCACTTGGTTAAATACAGATCCTACCACAGATTTCCCAGCGCAAGGATCGTGCATAGATGGCTTACCAGGGCAGAGCAAACAAGCAATCGACGCAGCATGAATCGTGGCCCGTCCATTGTGAAACAGCGCAAAACCGTGGTAACAGGCTGCGGTGCGTCCAGAAAAAAAAACAGCGGTTAACCCGATTCACGCATGGATGCTACGGAATGGCAAGACAGTTTGCGGACAAGACAGGGAGCTGAACTTATACAGCGTTACGGCGTCCACGATGGCGCGGCTACGCTTTCCGGGGTTACTGTACACATAGAGGGCTGCGTCGAGGGCCGACGCGTGTCATTAATTTCCGACGTTCCTATTGGTATAGTCGAGTCGCGGTGTGGAAATTGGTGGACGTTGGCGGTCGATAAGTGTGCTAAGATAGCAGCTGGTGCGTGCAGCTCTAGTGGCGCCACTCCCGGAGGAGAAGGTGGGTCGATATTGGTCCCTCGACGCAGCAGAGCCCCTGGCCGTCCCCAATGCAGCCCCGATACAGCCAGAAGAGGCCGATGGAGCCCAATGGCAGAAATCCCGCACGCCCATCGGTTCTCGTATTGAGCGGCGCTATTCTCAGCCGCTGCGGCCGTCTTAACTTTCTTATTTGTCGAGCCCGGTTGTCCCTGTCTTGACCTGCAGCATGGCGCCACACCCGCGATCCGCGACGACGATATCGAGGACGTGATGGCGCTTCGAGCACCCCCATCCCCCAGCTTCGTGGCGGCGGCTCTAGCGAGGCAATCACCACTTAATATCCAGCGACTGCAGCATCGAAGTTGCGGCGCTGCTGAAGATACTTATCAGGGCACTTCCGGTCACAGTTTCCGGGCTCAGCAAGGCTCGGTGTCCTCAGAGACCACCGCCACGGCTGCATGCCCGTGCGTAACACTGCGCTAGCGCTGACCTCGTGTCCAAGTAAAAAAAGGGGGGGGGGCGGCTGCATCGCTGCCGGGCCATCTCCGCGAGGGCTGTCCGGACGCTCTCCCCTGAAGTCGTCGGGCGAATAGCTAGGCTGCAGAGCGATCTGCCAAACTGATGTCAAAAAGAGGTCCCGAATAGACGGATTGCCAAGCTGCCAAGGCCGCCGCACTGCACGCAACACTGGCGTTCCGCTCCTTGGCAACGCTGTTTTGCGGGGGGCGATGTGGGGCGGCATGGCACTAGTAGGCGCTGTACCGCCACTTTTTTAGGGGTCCTGCTGTGCCTGGCAAACCTGGTTCCAACTGCCGCCGGCATCACTACCGCGTGCTGGGCGACCCGGTGAGGCCCAAGCCCACCCCCTGCTTGCCCCTGGATATACAAGCTAAGGCGGTGACATCCCTACGGCAGGGTGGGAGAAAAAAAATAAAAAATTCGACAACATCATGCAGCAATTTCCACCGTCCTGGTCACCCCTCTCCAGCTCCGAATCCCGACTACGGCTGGGCTGTTTTCCAAGTTTAGTCGACAGATATACCTGTGCTGAGTCAGACTTGCGTAGGATTGGGATGTACGATAAGGTACGAAAAGTGAGCCAGGTCGAAGCATTCGCTTTTGGGCAAAGGGGATCGCGTCCAGCGGTGCATCACTCCGTTGACTCCCTTGGGCATCAAGGACGTGCATCATAATACCCAACCGCTGCCGACTGTCTTAGCCTAAACTCTGTTCTCCGCAACGACGAATCCATCATGTGATTTGCTGCTGTTTGTTGCACCGCCCCTGGACCACCAGTTATTGGGGCTGCACTCTTCGACCTTGGCATTGCCCCCCTATTCCGCAGACTACCTTCTTAATAACCTCGCACACGCCTTCCAAACTAACTAGAGGTTTATGCTCCACGGAATTGTCTTTCAATAACTCCCCTCAGGAACTACTGCTACTGCGCCGTCTTTTGTGTTCTCGATGAAGCTTTCGAAGGGCAACTACCAAGGGAATGTGATGGGTTGGTGTCGCTGCTACACTGATTTATTGTAGCCTAAGGCTGCGATGACTCAACCCCATTCAAGTACGTGGCGACTCGTCTAGCACTTCAGTAGCCGACTCGGCTGGGTGACAGGCAATGGGGTAGGCCAGATTTGGCGGTGAGCCCAAGACATGCATCTAAACCGTCTCCTGGGTCCTGTTCCTGGGCTTGCCGTGTCGCAACTTCCGACTGACCGAGTGTGGCTGTGGCGGCAGCTCCCGGACTCGGGAGCAAGATTGTCCCGCTTTCTACATGCTTGGTCATTTGTCCCTCTTTCTGGTGTTGCCCTAAGCCGGCGACGATCCATGAGGCATTTTCTGGACTTCTATAGCGTAACGCGAATGTGAAAAAATCCCCTCCCCCCCCCCTATAAGCCTATGATACGAAGGCACCAAGGCAACCAATACCGTGGTTTAGAGTTGACCGCTCGATAAATGCACCAGCGGCTCAAAGCGTTATTTCCCTTAAATAGACGAAAGCTCTCCTAGGGTCCTCCTCCCTCCACTCGTAGTACGAACCTGGTATAAAAGCCTCTACCTCAGGAATTCCACGTTGTTTCTCTTTTTTTTTTAAGCATTAGTTATCGATTTACCACATTTAAACCATCATACAATTTCCGTGGCACTATCTCCTTGGAAAGTTTCGCATAGCATCCATTCAACCGACTTCGAGGACGGCTTCGTACCGTCTCAACGTAAATGACGACACTACAAACTCCAGCATCGTGCCGCAAGTCATCTGCTCATCACTCTTCTCCAAATTTCTGCAGAATCAGTGTGACAACCTAATGCTTGACCTCGAGCCTGGAATGAAAATACGCATCTCTCTGAACGCTTGGGAAAGTAGTCAAGTATAGAGAGTATGGGCTGCTCTGCACATTCCCTGACGTTAGCAGAACTGATGGGCCCTCATTTTAAACTTACAGTTTTAGCCAAGATGACTGTCGCCCGCAAGACTTTCGCGAACAAGCTCTTCCGGGCTCTTTGTTCCCCGGGTGCTAGGGCAGATATTGAGGAAACTGCCCCTACTCAACGGGTTCTCGAGACTTCCAATCACGCGAATGAAGGTTCTGACACAAACGATACCGGTTTCGCCATTAAGCTCAAGAAACGTCGCTTGGATCGATGGCTCGATGTCCTTGTGCACGCTTCCGGCTCGGAGCCCATCTTCCTTCTCATCCTCGCAGGCCTGCTGGCCTGGGCATTTCTTGGGGTCACGTACGGTAGCTCGACGAGCTGGGCAATCATCATCTCGGACGTCCAGGCGATTGTGAGCTACTTTTTTGACTCGCTCCTCATGCGCCAGCAGTTGAACAGCTACGACAGATTCATCCGCGTGGCAGCGGGACTTCGCTCGCGTTCTCTCACTCACCGTCGGATGCTCTCCGAGATCATGACACGAGAGGAGTACCGAGTCGTGGAAATGGTCTGGATGGGAAGTTCTGAGGGAGCCGAGGGCGGCGCCGAACTTCCCCGAAAAACTCTGGTCGGCCGGGTCTCAGCACACGCGGCCAGGGTCATGGGCCACATCGTGACGGTGGTCCTTTTCTGGGCAGGAATCTTTGTCTGGCTCGGGTTTGGGCAATCCATGGGCTGGAGCGACGAGTGGCAGCTCTACATCAACTCGGCAACGTCAGCGCTCATGGTCTTCATCTTCGCCTTTCTCGCAAACATTCGCGAGCATCACCACTACTACATGGAAAAATGCGTCGAGTTGATCTTCGAGGTAGACTCTGCCGTCGAAGTCAGGCTGCGGTCCATCACAGGCGATGCTATGCCTAACCTGCCCGTCATCATCCCTGCACCTCGAGTAAACAAGGTCCAGCGGATTATATTCTACTACGCCGACGTCGTCGGTACGCTAGTAGGCATCGCTTTGCTGATCATTGTAATGGTGGCTTGGGTGTCCATCGGGCCCGTGATGGAGTTTAACTCGAATTGGTGGCTGCTGATCGGGACCTACGCGGGACTCGTTGGGCTGAATGACGGGTTTGTGCTGCGAAATGTGCAGGCCCGGCTCAGCGAGTACGAAGACATGGCGTTTGATCAGGTGAGCGCTGAGGATGCTAGCATATTTGTCGATATGGGCATCCCAGATCCAAAGGTGGCGCATACGGAGGTTAACTCGATCAACTACCGACTCTCGAGGACTATGGGCGCCGTATGTGCGAGCGAAGCTACCGTCATCTTTGGCATCTTTCTCATATTTGGGCTCATCACCGCTGCAAGTATCATGAGGTGGACCACTACCGGGCAACTGATCTGCAACATCCCGCCTAGCATCATCGAGTCGTTCTTCATGATGATCCTAATTGTTGGACACAACATAGGAGATGTTCGGCGACGGGTCGACTTCCAGAATATGTACCTGCGTCGGCTCCGGCTTTTGGCCTGCGTGAATAACCTTCAGACTAATCTTCAGGATGGCAAGCTACAGTGAGGGTTAGGCGTCTCCCCTCGTGCACCACAAGAAGGAGAAGAGCGGCGTTCGGGCGTACAATGCCTTAAGTGGTATTCTGATACTTCTATTGGAAACAAATTAGTTTGGACAGCCGCGTAGATTTTATTAGAAAAGCAAAACCTCGAAAGGAAGTGCACTCGTTCCCTGTGGGGTTTGATCATGCATCCCTATTGGTCACTTGATTGCGCAAAATTAAGCTCATCAGAGAATAAGGGAACTCACGATAAGGGGCAGGACAAGCCACCCACCCCTACGCGTGACGGAAGGCTGCGGATCAATTTCGGCAGCTACCTCTCCCCTTCGGTTGAAATTGAAATTTTAATATTTCTTTTACAGTTTTACTATGCAGGGCGCTTCGGTATCCTCCGTGTCTTGGATTATGTTCGGTCTAGTGGTGCGCCACATAAAGCTTGGTCTCTGATGGCATGCTTTTGCTCCGAGGGGGGAAAGCATGAACGGGCTTGGCAAGTGCTAGCTTTCTTGAAGCGGAAAAGATACGCAAGATGCTTCGAGCCTCCCCAGGGCTAATATGGGCCTTCGGGCGACAAAGAAGCCAAGATCTAAAGTGCGACACCCTTTCCCTCTTCACGCGAGGGACATCTGCGTCACGACGGTCGACGTCAAGATCTAGAGCGGGTAAGAATGCAAGGGGTTGACCGAGATCCGCCACTGGAATGCTCCCTTGCTTTTGCTGCAGGATGTAAAACCCTCCGACTCGGAACCCCGAAGATCCCCAATCCACGCATTTTGCATCGGCCGAGCTTTCGCCATGTCGGACACGCCAGAGAATGGAGTCTCCAACTTTTCGTTATGGCACCTCCCCGAGGGGTCCAAAGGGCCGACGATTCGCGACTTGAACATAGCCATGGTCATTATGTCGTCTATCGTCGTTTTTACGAGGTTGTATATCCGAGCCTTTATGATCAAGGCACTGGGGTGGGATGATCTTCTTGCCACCATCGCCCTCGTGAGCACGACGCAGACTAGATCCGCCTCGGACAGCAGTTGACGCGCTCCCAGGCTTTAGTAGCGACCCTTTCCTCCATGGAAATGAGAGCGGTAGGGGTCGGTAGCGGAACGCACATGGAACAGATCCCTCCCGAGCGCATTCCGACCTTTTTCTCCGTGGGGTTTCCCCTCGTCCTTTGTGCAGGAAGAGCGCCGTTAACCGGAGGTGCAGTACCTGGTAACTGTTCAAATGCTGTTCTTCTTGGCTACCGGTACCGTCCGGCTGTCTATTGTTTCCTTTTACCCGCGCTTGAACAATGAGAGTAAGTAGTCATCTGCGGAATATGAATAAATTGATATTCGGTTAACAAGCCTTAGGAAAATTTCTTCGATGTGTTTGGGCAGTTGCCTCCTGCATCGTCGCGATCACTCTGATCTGTGTTTTCTTCTTACTCTTCGAGTGCAAGCATGTCCCGTAAGTTTCTGGATATGCTCAAGTGTGCCTCGAACGAATCTATGCTTACCATATACCCTGTCGTGTGCTGCAACAGAGATCTCTGGGACATTACCGCCGCAAATCGGCAATGTCTTGACAAATCCAAGGAAGCACCCATGATGTGGACTCACGGAGCCGTTGGAATCGCTCTCGATCTCTGCATGGTTGCCATGCCGGTTTGGGTCATCTACTCCAACATGACACTGTCGACGAGAATGTTCCAGGTCGCGCTAGTGTTCAGCGTCGGACTCTTTGCCGTTACTGCCGGCATTGTGCGTCTCATAATTATCGTGAACACGGATTTCACGACAGATACGTCAGTTCCTGTTGCCCCTGCCTACCACTCCCCGTTCTTTCCGATATTGCTACGGCGGTATTCTAAATGAAAACCGTAGGACTTATAAAATGGCGCGTGTGGCACCCTGGTCCGCCCTAGAGCCTCATATTGGCCTTTGGACGGGTTCGTTCCCAGCTCTTCAGCCCGTGATCCGGCTCATCAGCTTCAAGCTCGGCTTGCGTAGCACTTTGAGCAGCACTCACACCTCGCGTCTGACCGGCATGTCCAGTCTGAACACAATGACCACAACGTTCAGTAACGCAACATTCAGTGATCGGTCTGGCAGGTCGGCTAGTTTACCGTACAGCACCAAGGATGCATTGGATTTTTAGACATACTTCGAAGTGGATATCACAGGTTTACATGGCACGAATGGCTGGTTGGGCCAGTAGACTCCCTGGTCTATCCAATTATGGCGTCGAAGCGACTAGAGGCAAGTCACTTCACAGTGGAGCGGTATCCATTAAGATGGGCATGCTGCGGCACAAGAATAGGTCCGATTGGTGCCAAAAGTCCTCATCAACAAAGCAAAAGGCCTTCGAATTTCCAAAGATGCGAGTGTACTTTAAAGTGTACTACCAAACTAAAGGCTACAAATTAGCAACGGCAAGTCTAATAAGGCCGACTATAGAGGAATCCTCAACGAGGTGCTTGTAGAGTGGCTAGGTATCATAAGGGGAGTTTAGATAGTAGAGTCAGCGGTAACTTGCTGCGTGACACTAAGCGGAGGGTGCGATGCCCTTCGTGGAAGAAGAAATTTATTATGTAGTATCTCAGGCAACGCTCAACGCTGGGGCTTCGGAACTCAATCGATGAAGACGATGCATACATTTTCGGTTGAAGTGTAGGCCAAGAACA
This sequence comes from Thozetella sp. PMI_491, assembly GCA_021432635.1. Classification (NCBI taxonomy): domain Eukaryota; kingdom Fungi; phylum Ascomycota; class Sordariomycetes; order Chaetosphaeriales; family Chaetosphaeriaceae; genus Thozetella; species Thozetella sp. PMI_491. The sequence goes on from MU270033.1 coordinate 837,902, forward strand.
CCAGCCACAGTGAATCTTGGCGAGAGGCAGTGGGGTATGAGTTTATTTGGTGACCACGTTGTTTCTCAGTGCTGGATGGATCCTCTATGGTCGTACTATTGAGCCGTCAATGGAACTAGAGTTCCTTGAAGCCCAATTGAAGGTTGTGCGTGGGGATTTACAGCTAGGAACTGCAAACAGGCGTATGGAACCGCCAGTGTTTATGGCTGCATTGCTTGCTCATCTCCAGCCCATGTAAGCGACTGCGGCGCTAGTATTCCTGTGGTTGGTGCCATTGTTTCACGTTTAATGTGACTCTGATGAGTTGAAGACAGGGGTGGAAAGGCCCCGCCCAACTCAAAATCACCGTTGCCCACCGGGATGTCGCAGGAAGTGAGTGTAGTTATACAAAGACAATTTGAGCCTCTTGGATGAAGGGTGCCTAACCGGGTACTTAGGTGTGGATTAGAAGCAATGACCCCGGGATCTGTCGCATTCTGTGCTTTGTAATGCTCACTGGCGGAGTACTAGTGATGCGCTGTCGGTAAAACTAACGCGGGGAGCTTCGTCCGTGTCGGTAGCCGAAGGGCACGTCACGACGATGAGCTCGGTGATCCGTCTACACCAACTTCTTGGCGGAGCGATGTTTACGCTACAAGACCAGGTCGTTTTCTATGCTAAAATCACTGCTAAGTTTCTAGGCGAAGGTGACAGAAGACGCGAAGTGCTGGCAGCGCGATATGCCATCGGATGCTATGGTGACCTAGCCTAGTATCCAGTGCTCCAAGCCTCGGCCTTGGCTTTGGCTCCCATCAGTGCCGACAGTGTGTTTGTGCATACTACGGTAGCAGATGTAACCATCATGAGGGAAACCCGCCCGCAATATACCACGCCTAGGCGTAAGACGGCCGCCAATCAGGTCTAGCAAGGATTTCATCTCGGCTTCAAGAGGCAGGCAGTGGTCGTGTAATAGGGCCGGGGCGCTTAAACCGATGCAGGAATTAGCGTGTCCATCATCATCTGATAATCTGATCTAGGCGCTCCGTCGCCAAGTGACCCCAGTATTCGATCACCTGAGATCCACCATTTCAGTCTTCGGTAATTCGGAGCTGTTGCTCCACCGTGACGTGCAGACATGAGTCTGGCGACGTAATTATATCTTCTCAGAATACTAAAGAGGGTATGACTGTTGAGGTGTGCAAAAGGGGAGCATTCCCGACTTTCCCTCTCGAGACGCAACGTAGCCCGACGAATTAACGTAGTGCAGGTAATGAATGGCAAGGGGCATTGGCAAGCAGGATTTCTGCTGGCACTGCCCCCGCTGGCAGCCAAGCCTATCATTTGGACGAGCGTGGAGCACAACCAACCAACCCTCTCTGTGCCACCCACTAGATGGATGAATCCGTCGCCGATGCTACTAGCGCCTCTCATCTCGATCCTCCGCCACTACCCTGCCAAACACGCTATACAGAGCAAATGTGCACACAATGGGCCGGCAATAGCAACATCATAATCCAACTGCCATGGGGGTGGAGGGGGAGAGCCCGTGAATCTACATATACCTCCTTCGTCGAGCTCTCTCCTCCACAGTGTCAGCGCCATCCGCAGCTCTGACAACGGATCCACGATACCCAAAGCGATCGACCAAGATGTATAGCCGACTGTTTACCCTCCTCACCCTTTCTGGGTCGCTCGCCAGCGCCTGGGTCAGCACCAGCTCCTCGGCGACAACAGCTGTCGTGTGTTCCACGCTGTCTGGCAGCGGCGGTCTGCAGCCCACGCCGATCCCCCGCTCCACCGAGGAGGTCGACGCCGTCACGTTCTCGTCGGACAGGGGAACCTACACCGTCGAAAGGGTCGTCCCGGTGACTGTCGCTACGGTCACTACGACGCAGTATACCACCACCGCAGTCACTTGGGTCGTGGAGACTGTCAGTAGCCCGACATTGACTAGCTTTGCTAAGATCGTGTCGACCGTTGCCACGGCTGTCGTCCCCTCGACCGTATGCAACAATGGTGTGGTCCCCACCACGGTGACCGAATATACCGGCACCTATACTCCCGTCTCGGGGCAAGCCACTACCCTCCCGTCCACCTATCCCACCTTGATCGCCTGTGCCCAGAGTGTCACTACATATTTAGGCCTGTATGAAGTCGTGACCGTAACCAAGACTGAGAGCGTTACGGCGACCTCCGTGGTCCTGTCGGCCACCGCCACCACCACGTCTACCGTCACGCTCGGCAAGACTACTGTATACGGCGCCACTGTTACCACTACTACGACTAGCTACACCGTAGCCAACACGCTGGCGGTTAAGACAACTGCGTGTGAGGAAACGACCACGACCACCCTCGCCGCCAAGTGCGCGCCCACCAACCTGATCGGCGCCATCAACGGTGTTGGCCTCGTGTCCGGGACCTACGCCTCGAACAGCAGCGTCACCTACGGGCCCAGAGAGGACACTCCTTTTAAGGCGGATGCCAGCCTGTGCTGCCAACTCTGCGAGGACAACGAAGGCTGTGCTGGCCTCATGTGGTCCAACGGCGTTTGCGGACTGCTGTACGTCGCCGATGGGGCCAACCAAGCCCAGTGCACCGAGGTCTTTACCTTCAAGACCCAGGCCAATGTTGTGGCCGGGGAGGGCCTCGTGGTCCAGTCGGGCTGCGGCAGCATCAGGTACCAGGCTTAATCGCCGAGTGTATCGACCTCTAAGAGCTTTGGACTTCTTAGTACATACTGAAATAGAAATGAAATCGTACATAATTAAGGCGCAATACACCAGTCTCCACTTCCGCGACGTGAATTCAAACAGTACTCGGGTTCGGTAGCTAAATCCATCCGCACGCAGAGAAGCCGATCCCTTGGGGTCCAGGACAGATGACTATTCCAACTCGCTGCGAACTTTATCCTTTGGTAACAATGACCTTTAGAGCTTGCCCTGGATCATGTCCACCTCAGGCAATAAAGGATCCCCTTTGCTGGTCAAGACTGGAGCAACCCTTGCCCCATCGCTGAACGTGAATTCCAAGAAGGCCACGATCACGCGCGAGAGAATTCCTTGTACCCTCGTCCAATCTATTGCTCCAAATTGCCCCCGCAAGATCTCCCCTAGTGGGCCGGTAACGGAGGACGACAAGCCCACTGCTGTCAGGAGCGTAGGAACGTCCGTGAAGGATCCGTGTTGCGTCCCATTGACCGCTAGCAACGCCCTTGGCGCCCCTCGCATCGACAGCTGTTTCCAGAACGCGTCCCAGGTTGGGTCCTCTGCTGTGTGGTTGGGCCTTCCGACCAACATGAACGGCTGGTCCAGCCCGATGTCAAGGACAGGGTGGGAGATCTGACCATCTAGATCAATGCCAGCGCGGATCCTACCCGGTTCCGACAGCATGGCAGCCGCGGCTGTGGAGCCTCCGATAGAGTGCCCAGCCATGGCAACTCGGTTAAGATCGAGTCGAGAAACTGGTATGTGGGGGGTGGCAGTGTTTTTGCCGCCGGGTGGATTTGACTGGAGCCGCCGAAGAGTTTGAAGGAGGAAGAAGACATCTTCCATACGAACCTACGGGGTTTCCTTAGCTCAAGTCCGAGCGAGAGGACCGAATTGACCGGCAACATGGACGAGACTCACCTGCACAGATGCCTCGACCGCCGTTGCGTTGTTATCTGGGATATTGCCTCCATAAATTACGGTTCCATCTAGAAACTCGACGACAGGGGGATCGTATGGGTGGTCAATGCTAATGACAGCATAGCCGTAGCTAGCGAGATCTCTAGCGATCCCTCCATACAGCAGTCGCGAGTTCCCGGAGCCAGGTGAGAACAGGACGACCGGGTACACGGCACGCCGGCTTTCAAATGAGCCTGCACCACTATTCTTTCGGCAACGCAGAGGTTCGCAGAGCTGCATAGCAAAAGAGTCGAACGTATCGTTTGAAAGCCCAATGGCGACTGCTAGAGACTCGTATGATGCAGCTGTGAGGGGCGGCATGTATGGCGCGATCTGAGCACGACAGGAGGCATTGGTTGCGCCTGCGGGTTGAAAGACAGAAATCATGATTTTTCGTAAGTGAGGACTGTCGGGTGGTGCATACGGGTCCTGGCGATGGAGGTCGGTGAGTTCGTGGGTCGTCATTGCTACGGGTAGAGGACCAGTAGGACCTGGGACGTATACAGCCTTCACGGCCGCAAGAAAGGTAAAGAGTGCAATTAGGGGTGTCATTCTAATAAATTAGAAAACAACTTCTCAATTAGAAACTAGACAAATTGAAGAATGTGTGTGATGTTGATGTCTATCAGCCAAGGCCTTGCTTTCCCCTTAAATACGGCTACAGTTGAGGGCCGACAGGGATCTTGGGACCGAAGAAAACTGTTTAAAGCGTCACAGGGCTCCATGGCTAATTGCCACGGAACTAGTTGTGTCTACCCTACGTGTTTGGGCCGACTACAGCTATGCTAAAGGCTGTATCGCGACGTTGTTACCGCTTTGGGGCAGTCTTGGGCGGTCGGCCCAGGCTTAAGAATTGGAGCTCGCTGCTTTAGCCTCGGCTGAAGCCATCAGCCAAGGCAGGGAGCCGGCTGTACTTGCTGGCATGAAAGCGGCAAGTTGCTGCGATGGGCTCCATAGGTCCTTAGCCCGGCTGAGAGGGGTGTCGCTCGACCACTTCCACTTTTAGACTAGCCTTGTGGACTCTAGTTCGTGGAGGTCAATCAGCACCAACGAACGTCACACAGCGCCAACCTCGTAACCTAGAAGCTACTGCTCAGCCGCAACTATCCAGTGGCAACAATGAAAACGCGCGTTCTTTCAGCTTAATTTAATATACGTGCCCATGCGTATCGCAATAAGCTCCACGCCGGTTTCGCCCATCCATGAATTCCCTGCAAAAACACGCCCAAGCGGGTACCATCAACTAATCCGTATTCGACAACAACCTCGCGATGCCAGTTGGGCCATTTGATCATCGCGTCAAGCGGTCACGCTGCTCTCGCTGTGCAGCAAGCCATCTCAAGGTGAGCTTCTATTTGTTGCATGATCACCCTTGTTGCACTTCCTCGAGCTAAGCCCCTCACAATTTTATAGTGCTCCGGCGAGCAACCGTGCACCAACTGCCAGAGATGTGGTATAGCTTGTCACTATCCGACCTCAACCGGAAAATCGGGTTCGATCTCATTGGATGAGGGAAACCACACCACGGCCAATGACTTTGCTAAGAAACTCAATCTTACTGTCCTGAAGCTTACGAGGAATCAGGCAAGGGTCCCTAGGCAGTTCCCGGGGAGACACGACATCACCGTTCAGCACCTGTATTACTTTGATATCTTCGTCAAGAGGAACAACTTTACGGGAATCGAGTCCACTTTCTCAGACGACGTCAAGAGTCTTCTAGCGTCAAAGTCAGGCAGCTGCCTCCGCAATGCTATACTAGCTGTTGGAGCAATGCAGGCTTCCAAATTAGACATAACCGGCGCTGCAGCACGTCGTGCGCACTCATTCTCCGGTCTCGAGGCCTATTCAAAGTCTATAACAGAGCTTCGAGACGGGATAAACCAGTCTACATCTATGGTGCCACGAATAATTGTGTTATGGACAACATTTTTTCTTGGATTGTTTGAGGTAAGGACTTGGTTCCTTCCCCTTCTTGCTTTACAGACGTTATTTCTACCGACCATACATCAAGGGCTGTACATCAACTGACATCACACTTCTTTACGTTACTCAGCTCATGCATGATCCTACTGGTCAATCCTGGATCCAACACATGGTTCACGGAACTGCCAAAGCCCTGTCAGCCGCGGGACCATCAGTATGCCTCCGGCCCGGCCCGGGACAGCGGTTCTTCTTTCAAGCCGCTCGACCTTTCGAGGTTTGCCGCGCCATCGTTTTCAATGAATCTACTTTTCTCTCCGGAAGTGAATGGGAGGTGTCATTATGCGGAGCATCAAAAAACGAGTTGCGTCCGTTAGATACTCTCTTGGATCTCATTGTCAAATGTTCAAGACTGCGGGTCAGGTGAGAATCCTCAAGCTTACCGTATCAGTCCCTGTTCGGTAGTTGACTTTTTCTTTGACGTTTGCTGTTACTAGCACCGGTAACTTTATCCAATCCCTCCAAGTACCATACAAGGATGAGGTTGTTACACAAGCGAATGCCCTTGCGAAGGATGGGTTTCGGCTCCGGTATGCACTACAAGCCTGGGATACAGAGAATCAGCAGCCATGCACCACGGTTTCCGGGACGACGGAGACGCCAATGCCTAGATACTCAACTATAGTGAAAGGTCTGTCCAGCGACAACCTCGTAGCCCGCATATTTTTCGCTGCGACGAGCATATACTTATCAGGCGTCTTCGACTATGATGCAATTCACTGGCGAGCGCTAGGGATATCGTACATCCCAGTCTTGTCAGAAGACGAAGTCCAGACACACGTGCGTGTCATCTTGCAGGAAACGAATGTTGCATTAGGCCGGACCGATCTGTCTGCCCTGCTATTTCTATTCCCACTTCGGGTGGCCGGTGCAAGGTCCCGGGAGAAATGGCAGCGGGAGTGCATAAGGAACTTGCTACGTCGCATCGAGGCAGACTTCGTCGTGGCGAGGGCGTTTGGGGAGGAGCTCGAGAAGGTGTGGCAGTGGATGGGTGAGCAAATAAGCTAAGGGTAGCGTAATAGATACTTATTTTCTCATTCCGTAACTCACTATCACTCGAGCTAAGCACCATTAGGCTGAAAGTTTGTTTTGAAGAAAAGGTGCTTCTGTATTAAAGTCGAGTCTCGCCAGGAGACTGTCCAGGTATTGCTATTATATCATCCAATAACCGCAACCGACAAAGCAATCATTGCTATCAGTCCGCTTAGGGCCTCGCTAGCCGAAAGGCTGGGTGATGCATTGACTGTCACCGACCCTCTGCCGTTACCCGAGCCTCCCGAGGCAGAAGAGGACGAAGAAGAGGATGACGAGGAGCTGCCTACGCGAGTAGAGTTGGAGGCGCCATTCCGAATCCCAACGACGCACTGTGCCACTGTCTTCTGATCAGTGAAGTTCCCAGGGGAACCCTGGGGCGTCATAGTCAGATTATAGTCAGTGGCTGAAAATGAACCCGCGGACCAGGCCGTATACCCCATATACGCGTTAGGGTTATTGTTCACGAACGCAAGGCTGTTGCAGAGATCGGTGAGGCACTTTGCACCATTTGGTCAGCTGTTACCGCACCTACGGCTCGGGCATGCGATCAACCACGCCGGTCACTTACCGAAGTTGTATTACCGCCACCAATCTCGCCCAAGAACGCCTTCCTCCCGTTCTTGACCAGGAACTGGGCCAGCGGCATAAAGGCGTCCTGGACGTGGTCGGTAACGCAAGTGAGGGCGGTTCCGCTACCGTCTGAATCGAGGTATTGGTGGACCTCAAAAACAAGATTGGTAAATGAGCCGTCAGGGTTGATGACCCTGCTGAGATTTCCTGCAGAGCCATTCTCAATGAAGCTTGACGCGTGTGTGAAATCTGTTCCTGGGAGCAGGATCGTCTGCGTTGTTGCACCGGCCTTCCGGATGGCAGTGACAGCGGCCTGGACGGTATCCGCCCACATAGAGAGATTCTGGAGATTGTGTGGCTCGTTCATCAGGCCAAACATGATCTTTGATTCGTTCCGGTACTGGGCGTCCAGACGGTTAGTTGTGGTGCTCGCTAAGCCTTCGCCTTCCGAGGGGGACCTTACCATCGTGGCGATCTGTGCCCACAAGTTCGCAAATTGTGCGTTGGTGGGACCTCCTTGGCCAATTACCTGCCCCTCAAAACGGGCATAGTTGTGAATGTCGATGATGCAGAATGCAGCGGTGGCTAGGCATCCCTGGACGAGCTCGTTGTATTTGGCCACATTCCCCGCATCCAGCGTCCCGTTCGACGTCTTCCCAGTCACCGCGGTGGCGGAGCCATTCAAATTTCGACTGTTGATCATAAACTGCCATGTTACCGCTGTTCAGGGTCTTGTTAGCATCATTCCACCAAATTGCCAGCGTGATAGCTGCTGGCTCGGCTAAAGGTCACCGTACGCAACCTGAACGTGTTAAGCCCATCGTTTTGGGTGAAGTGGACCATTTGCCCAGCGCCATCCGGATTTCCTTTTCCTAACGCGGCGACTGGTCCGAACGAGTTGCTAATGTTTTGAGCACCCTGTGACAAAAGTGAGCAGGTCGTTTGTTTGCGTTGCACTCGGTCCTTGTTACCTGGATATCTGCTCCAAAATCGAAACCGGCGATGTTGAGGCCCTACTATCGATTAATTTAGGTCCAATTACTTGTGTTGCGAAACATTTCCTTTAACTTACTGCAAAAGCGGATCTTGCGGCAGCTGCCGCGGCATGGCCAAGTAGCAGCAATGAATACTTCATTTTGGCCACTGTGTTAGGGGTATTGTGAATGGCTTCTCTCCAGATAGAAATCAGACCGGGAACTGCACGAGGGTGGTCCAGGGATGTACCTTAATATGGATCAGCAACTTGCCTGCTCAGACTTGCCGGGGCGGCGAAAACGGTGGCCGAAGCCTGGTGGCCAAAACCTGCACATGAGACGAAAGATCAGACGAATTGGTCAATGCTTTCTGCTTCCCCCTTCCGGCGGCAATATGCATAATTTTTTGGCCCATATGCCTTTGGTGCTACAATCCACCAGGCCCAACTCTGAGACCACTCGAGTTGGAGGTTGCGATTTCGGCAGACTTTCCGCCGAGCGTTTGATCGGCGCAGATCATCGGCAAACCCAACTGGCGTCACCACGCCACACTCAGATCTGAAGTTGACGCAAAGAATTCTATTGTATTCTTACTTTTAGTGCGAAGCTGATCTATAATACAAATGAGTGGCGAATCAAAGCCGGTTAATTTAAGTCCCAGGCGCTTTGGCGCATGTCTTTATTCGCCGAGCTAATTGTCTGCCTTCGCCTTCTTAACGCTCCTCCACTCCATCGTCAGGCTGCCGATTATAGTGAGGGCCGACAGACACACGGCAACGGTGTAGACCTTGGTCAGGGCAGCGTTGTAGGCAACCAACACCGTCGGTAGGTACTGTGGAGGCACTAGTGATGCTACCTGAGTCGCGCCAACCTTGGTAAGGCTATACGGGTCGAAGTCGCCGCTCGGGAACGCTGCCTTGAGGTTCTTGAAAAGTTCGTTCTGGAGGACAGATTGTCCGACGGAAACGAAAATTGCACCGCTGAGCGTCTGAACGAGCAGAACAATAGCCATCCCGGAGGCGACCTCTGCCTTGGATAAGACGGTTTGAACCGCAACCAGAGGCTGCTGCTGGCCCAAGCCAATACCTATACCCGCCATCGCTTGGTAGCCGATGAGCTTGGACAAAGGTGTATCGACCTTCCAAGTTGTTAACAAGCCTTCTCCAATTGGAGCAATGATTGAGCCGAGTATCATCATCGGGGCATCTAGGAGGGGGTAAGCCTTGGATACGGTTGGGGATGGAGAGAGGCATGCTTCAGACATACAGTATCCGATCTTGGAGACCAAGGCGCCAGAGATAATCGACATGATGACCACACCTAGTATAACTGGAAGCAGTTGGATCCCAGAGTCAACAGGGCTGTCACCGCGGATGACCTGATGCCAGAACGGAATGTAGTAGATCAGGATGAGAAATTGCCCTCCGTTGAAGAAGCAGTTCCAAGTGGCCGCCGCGACACTTCGTTTCGTTAACAACCGGAGCGGAAGCGTGGCGTCATCTCCTCTCCAGTATTCAAAAGCGAAGAAGGAGATGCCAAGCACGCCAGAGAGGACAAAGAGAGCGATTATGCGCCCGTCACTCCACGGATACGTAGAACCACCCCACTGCAGGGCCAGAAGCAAGCAGACCACTGTAGGGATGAAGATTAGCAAACCGATGAAGTCGATTTTCTTCAGCTTCTCCTTCAGGGTGATCGAGTCGAGCTCAGGTCGCTTCGGTGGGTTGAGGAGGAGAAGGATGGCCACGATAGTCACGCCACCCACCGGGAGGTTGATGTAGAAACACCAGCGCCAAGTAAGGTGAGTAGTGAAGATTCCACCAAGCACGGGGCCTAAGACAGAGGAAACGGCAAATACAGCACCCATGGAACCCATGAACATGGGCCGAATGCGAAGAGGGATCGAGTACGCGATAATCGTCATGGCGCCGGACATGATGCCGGCGCCACCGAGACCAGCCACCGCGCGACCGACGATGAGAGCAATGCTCGTCGGCGCCACGCCGCATATCAGGGAGCCAAGCTCGAAGATGGCAATGGCGGCCAGGAAGACGTATTTGATGGAGAAGTTCGAATAGACTCGGCCATAGAAGAGCTGGAAGGAGGAGGTAGTCAAAAGGTATCCTAGATGCCGCCTAGCTGTGAGCAACCCCTACAACGTTTTTGGAAAGGAGGGCCCTGTTCTGATCCACGTACCGCTGCCGTACCACCCTACGTCTGAAAGACTCTTAAATTCGTCCGCGATCGTAGGAATGGCATTCGCCACAATGGTTTGGTCCTGGAAGCATTGCCGCCAAAGTGAGTTCTCCAAATCAGAGAGAAGATGTTGACATAACTATGGGCTAGAACTTAACTCACCAGTGAAACCAGAAAGACGGCAAGCCATAGGCCGATGGCTATGAAAATCAACTTTACAGTTGCGACTTTATCCGCATCGGGTTCCGCCCCCGCGGGTGCCGCCTCTTGCGGGTCTTCTACATCTCGCTCTAGGTCGCCACTTTTCTTTTCATTGTTGTGTTCCTCAGGTGTGTGCCCATCGGATTTCTCTGATACGGCAGTGGTGACACTGCTGTTGCCTGCATCCGTGGCCATCTTGTGTCGCAGAGGCTAAAAGGCAAATTTCGGCCGATTAAGAAGACAAAAGAATGTAGAGAAGGGAATGACCAGACATAATGCTAATCATGTCCCGGTGACCATTTATAGGAACACATGCGCGGTCGGCGAAGACTAACACTGTCGCAAGGCCTACACATAGCACCGCTGATACGCCCAGTACGAGGCTACCGAGATGATGGAAGAGGTAGTGGGCCGCCCAGAATTGGGGCTGACAGGGATCGCGCTGCTTTCCAAATCGGGTTTAGCTCAAAAACAGGAGCCAGTCTAAGATGGCGACGTGAGCCGACTGCAAAGTCGGCTTCAGCGCCCGCTCTCGCCCTTCTCCGGTCTGCACCGCAGCGCATAACAATACATCCCAGGTTCTCACAGATCACCCTAGGCGGTATTTGCCTGCGCTAGAAATATGCCGAGCTGCGGGACCGACAAGTCTCTCCCGTCCGTGCCTCGCTCCAAAGGCTGCCTCACTTGCGTCGCTCGCAAGACGCGCTGCGGTATGTCTCCCGTTCCTTGGCCGCCCGCTCGTTTCGCCGCTGACTCTTGCTATGTAGATGGAAGACGGCCAAAATGCAAGGCCTGCGAGGATCGAAAGCAGGCGTGTCAAGGGTATCGAAGACAGGCCTTTGTCTTTCTCAGCGACGGATGGCGCGCTCCTGGCGTGGCCACCGGAAAGCGCAAGAATAGCGCGCCAGCTAGAGGAAAGACGCCGAAGCTTCAGGGCTCGGGCTCTCGGGATACTCTAAGTCCGGACACGGCTGCCGGCCTGGTTCTATGCAGAGGCCCGGCCGTGGACCGGTCCCAACTTTACATCCCCTTTTTCCTATCCGAGTTTGAGGAAAAATTCACGGGCCCCAAATTTTTCGTCCCTCTCTTTCAGTATTATTTCTCCTTTCAACCATCTGGCGTCTCCACCGATTCCGGCTGTGGCCAGACGGCAATCACCCCTGCTGCCTTCGCTGTCGATGCATTAGCGCAGGGCCACTTTGGCATGACCAATACTGATCAGATATCCATCCAGCAAAGTTTCCGTCACTATGGCATGGCTCTACGGGCCATGTCGGCGCAGCTGGGAGGAATTTTGAACCCCAACTCTGAGTTGCCCTGCCTTTCCGAGGAGCAGTGGCAGCATTTCGTCTTCTTCTGCCTTGTCATGGCGTTTTGGGAGGTAAGCCGCTATCCGCTCCATCACCATGCCTTCCAGGTCTTGAATCTGACGAGGACTACAGCTGAAGATGCTCCCTGCTTCTCGTAATTGGCAGATGCACGTCCGTGGCTTGGCTAATGCCATCGTCTTACGAGGTGCTGGTCACAAGTACTCCGAGATCAACCAAGGGTTGCTGGCAACCTCACGCCTTTTCATTGTATGAGACCCTATCTGCTGGCTCAAATCTTCTGTAAATAATATTTAACATATCGTAGATATTGCAGCAGGTGTCCTCCAGACAGGCCAGCTTCCTCCTCGGCCCTGGCTGGCAACCGACACGCGATGCCTGGCTAGCCGAAGTAAAGGCAAGAGAAGCGCAACAGAAATGGCCGATCTTTTGCTCAGACGGCGAATTCTACGCCTCTGTCGACATTCTCATAACCAAAATCGCCGCCATGGCTGCCGTCATGGCCCGATACGATCAGATGCTGAAGGACGTCGAAGCAGCTCGAAGATCGGGCCAAGGCTGGGTCGATGTTGGCCGGGCGCTGCTGATCTTGCACAATGCTGCAGAGACTATTCTGCATCAGACCCAAGTATTATGGGCAGGGATCGGTTCTTCGATGACCGAAATACCGATCACCAAGTGGCTAGCATGCCACAAAGAGGTTGCCGGTGGACCTTCTTGCACGGACCAATCCCGACTTCATGTCGACTGGCATATCGAGTCATTCTTCGACTCCGTCTTATCATTCTTTTCTATGAAAGAATACCATATCACCACTCTATACTGGACAACCGTCATATCTCTACGGCTGTTGCTCAGCGATATACTGGCGTTGATAATCGAAATCAGCCCGCACGGCATGCCTGCCAACCCGAGTAGAGACGTTGAGCAGCATCGGTACCACTTGATGGATTCGGCACAAAAGGTGCTGCGGGCAATCCCCTTTGCGTCGCTCAAGGAGAATGCGGCCACGGTACCTTTCTTCCTGGTAAGCGGGATACAGATGACGATTGAAACTCTGGACAGAGAGCGCGAGACACTTGCGTCACGTGGCGAGAATGAAACCTTGATTATTAGATGCCGGGGTCTGAGGGACCTCGCTGCAAGCTACCTGGACTGGGCCATGCGAAACAAGATTCCAATCAGGGTGGATATCAAGCCTCATCAGCAATAGATGCCTCGCTGACTGAACTTCATGTTCCTACAGCTAGCGTTAACAACACAACGTCTTCCTGACACTTCTTTGTCTCCAACTATGCATCCTGTGCAGGCATGACAGTCCCTTCGACGCTTTTAAGCACTGCTTGGTCATTGCCCGTATATCCGACCAGGCGCATCCACTCTTCCAAGCTCCGGACCCTAGTGGGTAAGATCTCATCCAAAAGTGCGTAGTCGATCGTGGGATTCACAGCCTCGACCATCATAGAGTTCCACATGCCCGTAAAATTCTGCCTATACGTCAAAAGCGACGGGTCGCTGACACCTAAGTCGCCTCCCATCAGCAGGTCCTTGTGCGGCATGAAGTTGATTGCCTGCTCCAGTGTGAGCTCCTGGTATACAGCCTTTTTGCCAGTTACTTTGGTAAACGTAGTGGCAATGTCAGCCCACGCGATGTTCTCGGTGGCAACTTGGAGCTCCATCCCGTTACTGCGTTCCGGGTTCTCAAAGATCCACCGCGCATAGCGACCAATGTCATCGATGTGAATCATTGGCTGTTTAGCTTTCCTCATCGGTGAGGCGAAGATGAAGAGATCGGGATCCTCGGAGCTAGGCTGTGGCCCGAATACGTCACTCAGCATTTCGATGTACATGATGCTCGTGTGGATGGTCCACTTCATAGGACTCGTTGGCTGCTGTTTGATGAACTCTGCCGCTCTAGCCTTGCCATCCATGTGTCCACATTGGAACTTGGGGTCGTAGTTCCCTAGTTTTGCTAGAGGTATCACTTGGTTAGTGCTCGATGGCATCATTGCAGCGCCCAGATCCTCGGGTTGGGTATCTTCTCAGGGTTACTTACACGCATAAGGAAGTGATGCCCACTGGAAATGCAATACACCACTGCTGCGAGCAATCTCAAACATCCGAATGCCCCAGTATGTCTCGTTTCTGGGGCCGATGGCACCTCCGTTGGTATTTACATAGACAAAATCTGCGCCCTCGAAAGTCTTGAATAGAGTGGACTCGTTATAGCAGCTCCCTTCAATGATGGCGACGCCAGGTAAAGCAGCTAGGTCTAGAGCAGCCGGGTGCGAAGCGGAGCGTGTGAGTATTCTGATCTCATATTTGTTTCCCTCGGCCAAAACTTAAGGGCGTCAGTAACGGGCCGAAATTTGTGGATGGCTGCGCCTTACTCTTGGCTACGACCTTCCCCTGCGCCCCAACACCACCGATGAGGGCAATGACTGGTTTCTGGAAAGACATAGGGAGAAAAAGGAAGGCAAAAATGTTTATGTTGAGGGGTATAATAACGTCCGTCCGTTTGCTTTGGCCGACTGAATGGGACGAGAGTGCGATAAAGGCGTAGATAACAGCTTCTTTTGTATCCTATTTCCATACCGCACGCCTATTGTATTCCAATGGCATTACCAATGAAACGCGGTATAGTGTGATGAAAATTATTAGAATGACAATTACAGCTGAAGTGGAACGATTAGAAGATCCGCCGGGAGTGGAGCAATCCGCTCTGTGAATAGTAATCACAGATGGCATGCAGGCACGCTGGCCCTTCCGGTGAGAGGGTCTCATGTTGACGTGCTAGCCTCTGACCCAGTAAGAGTTCAGAGGAGGGTAATTGTGACTCATAATTCTATACGGAAAGGCGTATATGGACGAAGGGAGTGGTTTGAGTGCGGTCACTATTATGAAGCATTGCATAATCTAAGGGGCCGATTTTGTCCGAAGTCCGATCGAGATCAATTGGCCCTGCCAGAAACTGGGGAGTGAATTATCATCGATACGATTGATGGAGGAGCGATCATATCTTGAATCCAATTATGCTGGAATTCGCCTAAAGGTTGAGTGGAGGTACTTGAGGGCATCGCCTGTCCTAACCATCTCAACCGTGGATAACCTAAAAAATACGGTCGAAGAGTCTGGCTATCTTCACGTTCCCTCGTCCTTACTTAATCATACATCCTAGGCATCATGGTGATGCTAAATGTCTAATTAGTCCCTAGGAGAGCCCAACGTGGGTCTATTGGGCCAAGGTTGGTCATTACCCTAGCCCAAGGGTCAGGGGGCTCCTCCACAACTTGTACTCCAGACTTGCTCGCAGCCTCCAGTAAAGTAGTGCAGGCTGCCTTCGCGGCTCCCAGCATCTCTAAGGGAAGCTCGCCCTCACTAGAATACGCATCGAGTACGAAACTCAAGGTGTGGAGTGCAGGATAACGGGACTTGACTTCGAACGTCGCGATCCACTCGTCAAATCTCGGGTCAAAAGCCAAACTGCACGGGCCGCGGAAGTGCAGCACTTCGAGGTTGCGAGGAAGGTTTTCGTATAGGTTGGGGATGATATCAGCGTCTGTAAATGCGTTATCGTTGAGGGCGAGTTCGAGATGCGTCAGGTGGTCAAGATCGGCAAGGATACCAGGGAACATGATCTCTGGGAGTGCGAAGTATTGCTTTCCTTCTGTAGCTCGTATGTGTAACTTTTGTAGGCGCAGAGTAGGAACCGGGTTGGCCAGTGCGAACCTGCAAAAGGCGGATATTGAATCATTCTCGATGATCTCAAGAGCTGCGAGCTGGGGGAGGGGCTGATCGTGTTCTTGCCCGTCTGGGGCTTCTTCTGCGAGGTCTTCTGTGGGTGTCAAGTACTTTTCCCGTAGCCATGCCGCACCAAGGCGATAGCTGGATATGATAGGGATCCTAGCCTTGCGTGCCTCGTGTATCGCGTAGTCCAGTTCCTCTTCCCCCGCCGCCGCGTCTTCAAGGAGCTTCTCCTCCAACTCTTTCGTTGACGGGCCCTCAAATCGAAGCCCCGTGGTAAAGACGAATGACAGTGCCCGGACACGACCCTCGTTGATGACAGGTGTGCAGACTACTTCAGAGCCCGCACTCCCCACCACGAGGACATCTAGGTCCCATTTTTCCGGGAAACCGGCATCATCCCAGTGCTCGTCGAAGCCACTGTCAATGTACAGCTTCTTGACGGCGTGGAAATGGGACGAGAGGATCTCCCATTGTTCCTTGACCGGGCAGGCTCCTTGGATGACGAGCACCTCGGTTGACGCGTCCAGCGGCGCTACCCGATTCACCAGATCCGCGTTCCCTTCTCCCAAATCCGCCATGTCAATGATGGCCAATGTGCAGCCCGGGTTTTGTCTGGTTGCAGCATCGCTTATCGACTGCTTAGCCGAACAAAACGAAGCATGCCATTGCTCGTTCACTACAAGCCGATCGAACTTTTCGTCAGGCCAGTTATTCTGCATAGAGCGGGTAATATGTTCAAGCATTGAAGGCGGAAGTCGCTTTTCGCTGCGCCCCAAACATGGTGAGCGGTGGAACTGCCGTGCCACGATGATCGGCCAAGCTGCGTGTTGTTGATGCGTTACAGTGGCAGGTGACCAGGCGCGGAATGAGTGCTGTTGTTTAATTGGACAATCGGAGCACCTAGCGCGATGAAATATCAACCTGTTGACGTTGATCCTGCCCATTGTCGATTTGTAGTGGCGCTGCTTAAAAAATAATCGCTAGGGAGAGCCAAGTAGGCTACATTGGACCTGGATTGTGCCTGAGGTATCCGGCTGACTAAGGAGAAACCCCTGGGGAAGAGCCTGGTGGCCTTGTCTCTCGGCATGTTTGAGCCACCGGCCACTGCAGCGTAGGATGCCTCAGTGCGCAGGTAGACTGTTACATTGCACCAGGGAACTTGCGATAGGCATAGGGAGAGCTTCCGTCTACGGAACCATCACCAGCTAGTCCAACGAGGCCGATTTTGGTTGCTATAGAGTGCCTAACAAGGTAGGCCACTAAGGCTTAGTGCGCTTAGGCGAGAATGGTAACGCATTCAAAACCTGACTACAATGCTATGTTTGCTGCCCTGGTAGCCACTCAGTCACACATGGCCGAAGGTTGGGCCCAATTGATAGACTGCAAGGCGTATTTACCATGTCGCAGCCCGTGTGCATACGAAGAGTTCCCGAGGACCTTGATGACAACGGTTGTTCACGGCAGGTAAGGTTCAGCTACTTATGAAAGGCTTACAGTGCTACCATCGCGAATTGGCACTAAAGTGGAAGTATAGGAAAGGATCCAACAACGGCTGACCAGAGTAGGCTCCTGAAAATGGTGCGAATCACGAATATCCTGAGGTAATGGGGTTGTTAAGGCGGCCTTCGCTCACTGGCCGTCTCTGATTGCCTCTGTCATTGTGTACTTTTCCACCTAATTCCTCACCACCCACAAGTCATCTCAGGGTGTATTGTATTGTATTATATTTTTTTTTCTACCGGACGTCTGGTGTGATTATTGCCACAACTGTCTCTCCCCGGCTGTCATGCCCCTCGCGTCTCGGCCAGTCTTGCCGACTAGGATCTCACCCTTGGATCGAACCAGGTAATCCCCAAACCCTTTTTGTCCCGTGATTCCGCCTTCGTCCGCGTTCCATACGACTTGCCCCCTTATGATGGTGTACCTCGGCCAATTGAGCACGTTCATGCCTTCGAACGGGGTATAGTCAACCCCGTGGTGCAGGTTGGCCTGGCGAATGACTCGAGATCCATCTTGGTTTGGGTGCCATATGACGAAGTCTGCGTCGTAACCGGGGGCGATGTTCCCTTTGCAGCCCTGAAGTCCGTACAGCCTGGCGCCGTTTGTCGCCGTCATCTGTACGAACTGGGGAACTGACATCTTAGCTTCCTCGAAGGGTAGGCACGCCTCGGATTGGCTGAAAAGTAATGAGAGACGGGTCTCAACGCCCGGGACACCGTTAGGGATCTTAGTGAATACAGGGATCTTGCCATTGATGAGGCCCAGCTTCTTCCCCCCTGGGTGATCAAACGTGGATGGTGCGTGGTCGGACGAGATGACGGTGAAGGTATTGGTGGTGACCGCGCGCCACAAGGCGTCTAGATCCTCGGGTCTGTGACGAAGTGGAGGGGAGCAAACTGCCTTGGCTCCGTGGAAGTGACCATCGTAACTATGGGTATGGTCATGGCCGCTGTGGTCATGACCATTCTGTTTGCCGTCTTGGTGGCCGTTCTGGTGGCCATTTGACAACGCTGGCTTGCCCTTGAGTTCTTCCGACAAGAGGAAGAGATAATGAGGACACGTCTCGGCGTGGATCGGCAGCAGTCGGGCCTGCGCTTCTCGAACGTGCTGTATGGCCGACTCCGATGACATGTGCACCAGAAGAATGGGCGAGTCGACGAGTTCCGCTAGAGCGATGGCCCGATATGTCGCCTCATCCTCCGCAATCCTCGGCCTAGCCACCGAATGGAACCAGGTGTCCATGTTCCCGTTCTTCTGCAGACCTTCTATGATGAGGGAGATCATGTCCGCGTTTTCGGCGTGAATCATGGTTGTCATGCCCAATGAGCGGCACCGCATCATGACGTAGAGCATCTCGCGGTCGTTCAGCTTCAGGGGATCATATGTCATGTACAGCTTCACGCTGGTGATGCCTTGCTCCTGTGCCAAGACCGGCAGCTCTTCGTTCAGAATTTGTTGGGTCGGGTTGGTGAGGATAACGTGGAAGCCATAGTCGCAGTAGCTCTCGCCGCGAGCCTTGTCATGGTAGGTGGAAACTACCGGCATCAGTGAGGTTTCATGCCTTTTCTGGCTGGCGAACGCGATAATGGTCGTGGTGCCGCCAGCGACAGCGCTCCGCGTCCCAGTTTCCCAGGTGTCTCCTGTGAGTGCATTGTCCTGTTGTACGTGCACATGGGAATCCACTCCGCCGGGTGTTACATATGCGCCCTGGGCATCGATGATGCTGGTCCCAGGACTACGCGGGAGATCACTACCGATGCAGCTGATCTTGCCCTGTCGGACGCCGATTTCTAGCCCAAGCGGGAGAACCTCGCTCGCCGTAGCCTAAGACGAGATTTAGCGGATGTTGTATGGCAGGGATGGAAAGCAATTGGGACAGAGACGGAAGCAAATGGTCCCAGACGGTCTCTTGGACCGGGGGGGAGCGGGCAGAAGCGGTGCTCGCTGTCACTGAGAATCAAAACTTACGATTAAGCCATTCACAATAACACAGTCAAGCTCCATTCTGTGTAGCTAGCATTGCGTGCTTGACAAGTAGTCGGCTAGGGGTAGCGAAGCAAAGTGCAGACCTCTTCGGTATTCTTTTATGCACCCAAAACGGATTCTCTCCCTTTGCAGGCCGATAAGCTGCGCCCTAACCTAGTAGCTTTTGGGGCGTTAAGGAGCTTGTAGAAGCCCTGAATGGGGCTGGCCCCCATATCGCAGGCGGGTGGGCTAGATTAACGGCTGCTGCTCCCGCGCTACGCCGCCCCTTCTGCCGTGACCCGCACGGCCAACTAGTTTCTGTGAAAAAGGGCCTGTAAGCTTAGCGCCGGCGAACCGCTAAGCTCAGTGTCCGCACCCCTTGGCCGTCTCGACTGGGGTGTTCCCGCTACGTGCAATGCGCTTCTAGTGGCTGGCGTGGTGCGCAATGACGGGAGACCTACCTTCGGCCGGCCCTCCAAACTGCATCGTGGGGCAGTAAATAGGGAACATCCCTTGTGGCAATTGGCGTCGCCCCCCAGCATAGCTCAGAGCTCTCAGTTATATTCTAAGAGGGTAAAAAATGTCAAAGTCCTTCGTAGTTCTCGGCGCGGGCGTCGTCGGCATCTCGACAGCTGTCGTGCTGAAGGACCAACACCCGGACGCGGCGGTCATTGTGGCGGCCCAGTACTTTCCCGGTGATCGACACCACACCTACACCTCGCCGGTCGCCGGCGCCAATTGGCTCTCAGTCGCCCTGGATAATGGGTGACAGGAGGTCTGGGACCAGGTCACTTACCAAAGGTTCCTGGAACTTGCCCTCAAGGGGCACGAAACGTGGGTAGAGCGCATCGAGATTCGCGCCATCTACGATAGGGAGCCCGAGGATGCTGGTGTGCTGAGTGAAACCACCAACAAGATTTGGTACGAGAAACTTGTGGGCGGCTTGCGGATGCTTCCCAGAGACGCACTTCCGTCAGGCGCCAAGTTCGGTTACGAGGCCGACTCGTTCGTTGTCAACACTCAGATCTACCTTCCTTGGTGAGTTCATAGTTGGTTCTTTTCCTGCCTAGAATAAGCACTGATAAGTGAAAGGTTGCAAGGAGAGGCGCGGAAAAGGGGCATCGAGATGCACAGGCGAACCTATATTGACATTAAGGAGCTGTTCGATGACTACCCCGAGGCGACGGCATACTTCAACTGTACGGGAATAGGCGCCGCGAAGCTGGGAGGGGTGCAAGACGCTGCTGTCTATCCTACAAAGGTGCGCCGTGGTATCTGCAAATTCTAGAGGTTCATCCACTGATACGTTGCCATCTTCTGCCAATAGGGACAGGTTCTCCTCGTCGAGTCGCCCAAGGTACCGCTCCAGCGCATGTATTTCCGCTCCCCTCGACGCGTCGACAACGACACGACCTACATATTCCCCCGCGGTACGACTGGTGGAGTCGTTCTCGGCGGCTGCCGATGGGACCATGCATGGGACGGAGACATTGACCCGACATTGGCCGAAGATATTAAGCGACGATGCTGTGCTCTGGCACCTGAGCTAGGGCGGCCAGAAGATCTGAAAGTGATCTCCCACAGTGTTGGGCTGCGGCGTAAGTCATGACGAGCGCTCCATCTGAAACCATTGAAGCTCGTGTTTCTCTTTCTGCCTCTTTTAGGCCCTCTTTAGCTAACCAATATCTGTAGCGAGCCGGAAGGGGGGTGCTCGTATCGAAAGGGAGCAGTTCGGCAGAGCGCTAGTCATTCACAACTATGGGGCTGGCGGAGCAGGATATCAAGCTTCCTGGTAACCTCCCCCTGCGTATCGAGGCGGTGGGATTATGTGCTAACTTAGAGCCAATTTTTAGGGGTATGGCACAAGAAGCTGCCAAACTTCTACTGAGCGATTCCCGTCTCTAGACTCCATTGATACCTCTCACGGACAGATGGCTGAAGGTCAGACAAGGAATGCCGTATCGCAGTTACATTTTCCTGCTCTTTGTCTGCTCGTAGATACCTGAAAAGAAGAATATTCCTATTAATGTTCGAGAACACTTGAATCGCAATTGTAATATTCATAAGGGCTACCCTGCCTTGGGCTTTCTTGTATTATACATATTGCCATCCTCGTGTCAGCGGCTGAGCATTCACTGAAGAATCTTTCCTAATTCTTGCAATAGCCTCTCTCGCATCCGCCTTAATTTTTTCTTCATCCATCCGCGTAAACTTTCCGCCATCCACGAGAACTTCGCCATCGACGATCACCATGTCCACGTCCCGACCTGACATACTATGCACGACGATTGTGGTGGCTGGCTGGCCGCCCTGGCCCAGAGTGAGCGGATCGTATGGGGCGCAGTGAAGCCCAGTGTGATCGAGGACCACAATGTCCGCTTTCTTGCCCACCTCCAAGCTTCCAACCTCGTGGTCAATCCCAAGAGCTTTAGCAGCGTTGATGGTGGTCATCTCGAGGATCTGCTCGGCCGAGAGCGCAGTCGCGTCTTGGAGCTTCGCCTTGTGGATGATGCCGGCCAAATGCATATCCCGGAACAAGTCGTGGCGGTTGTTGCACGGCGCACCATCCGAGCCGATGCAGACATTGATGCCCTCTTGTAGCATGCGTGGGATTGGGGCGATGCCGTCTGCCAGCTTTGCATTGCTGGTCGGGTTGTGCGCAACCGAAGTCTGTGTATCGCGGAGGATAGCAAAGTCCTTCTCGTCGAGGTGCACCATGTGTCCGAGGACAACATGTGGCCCTGTGGAGTTGACATTTCTCAGAAACTCTGCGGGCGTGGCTTTGTAATGCTCTCGGATCATTTCAAGGTCCTTCGCTGCCTCAGAACAGTGTATCGTGAGCCGAATGTTGTTCTCGGCGCATGCCGTCCCCACCGCCTTGAATCCCTTCTCGTCCTGACCGCGCGGCGTCTCCGGGGCCATCCAGATGTGCATACGGTCGTTGTAGGTTCCGTGGAACTCGCCGTGCGCATCAAGCGCCTTCTCTACCGACATCATCTCTCCTTGGGAGTCTCGACTATCGGGGATCCCGGCAGAGGGGTCGCTCCGCCGGATTTTGACGAGCTTGCCTACGCAGGCGCGGATGCCGGACTCTCCAATGGCCTTGACGATACCTGAAAAGGGATTGTCCGGGGAGGACGGGAGCATGGGTTCGAGGAAGCACGTTGTTCCGCTTTTGAGCATCTCGGCGACGGTCAGTCTTGCCGCGGCTTCGCCGTCGCCGTCGCGGAAGGCTGATTCCAGCGGCCAGATGGCACAAGACGCCCAGGCGTGCAGCTCCAGATTCTCTGCGAGACCGCGCATGACGGACTGGATGAGGTGCACATGGCCATTGATTAACCCCGGCATGGCGATTCTCTGACGGAGGTCAACTCGATGCGCGTCATCGGGGATCTTGCTCGAAGCCTGGAGCTCGTCTGTCTTGCCGACGGCGGCGATGCGGCCGTCTATCACGAGAATCGCCCCATCGAGGATGATGCGTCGGGCCGAGTCAACTGTGATGATAGTGCCGTTGTGGTATAGCTGAGCACCCATGGCGATCTCGTGCAAAGCGACAGGGTATGCGCGGTTGTTCTCTTGGGACGATTATGTCATTGATGGCATGAATACAGCCCAAGTAGGGTAGAGACAGGTACCGAGAAGCTAATGGGGCGCGAAGCGCTCAAGTAGTCGCGTCTAGGGGTTTCCTTAGTTCCTCCTCAACTTGTGTATGTCTATCTCTACTCCGCATTGCCTTTTTCTCATTGGCTTACGTTTCCCTCATCTACTCTGTCGTGTCTTCTACAGTACCCCCCCACCTGCCCCCTCTGCCCCGCCTGGCTCGAGATAAGGTAATGAAGTGCATGGCGTACCTCAAGTTGGCCGTCGGGTTAGCCCGATTCAAAATTTCCGGCTGCTAGCCGCCAGCCGACTGCTGCCCGCACCCCGCCATCGATCGGCCAATGTAGTATCGGCCGACCCATCGCAGGGGCTCACAACCAGGGCACGACGCAGCGCCAGTTCCAAAGACCGTCCGTGATCACGAGCAATGTTATTTTGAAGAAAGCCCTCTATATTATACTGCGCATGTGGCATACCATTCGGCACCCTAGTTTACGGTTAAGCCAAGGCACCTGGTGTATGTATCGCTAATAGCACCCATTTGAAACGCAAACATGACCGTGGTAGCGCAGGCTCCCAAGCGCCTTCTGGCGGTCGCTGCCGCCCAGATGGGGCCTATACAGCTAAACGACTCTCGCGAATCCGTTCTAAAGCGTATGATAGCGCTACTCGACCAAGCCGCTGAATGTGGAGCTAAAGTTGTCGTCTTCCCGGAACTTGCATTCACCACCTTCTTCCCGCGCCATCTCATCCCCTTCGAGGAGCTCGGCGCGTACCTCGAGGAGGAATCTGCTGATGGCGGGGTCCGCAACAGCCCCGGTGTCAAGCCACTCTTGGACCGTGCCAAGTCGCTGGGCCTCGACGTCTACGTCGGCTATGCCGAGAAAGCCCCCCAGCCAGACGGGAGCTTCCGTAGGTACAACTCGAGCATCTACTACTCAGCACAAACCGACAAAATTATCGGCAAATATCGCAAGGTTCATCTCCCGGGCGTGACGGAGCCATTCAAGGAGCCCGGGGCTACGCAGCAGCTGGAGAAGCGATACTTCACCAACGGAGATCTGGGGTTTCCAGCCTTCCGGGCGCCCGGCCTGGTCCCTGGTACGGCCAAAGCCGCCGATACCGCTGAATACGCAGGCAACGAAGGAACGGGCGACCCGATCTTTGGCATGCTCATCTGCAACGATAGGCGTTGGGCCGAGGGCTGGAGGTCATATGGGCTACAGGGAACCGAGGTGGTGTTTTGCGGCTACAACACTACCGCCTTTGCGCCTCAGCTGCTGGGCAGTCGGGAGGACATGAGCAGGGACGCAGCCGAGGCCGAGGTCCTATTCCACCACAAGCTGTCGTGCCAGGGCAATAGCTACATGAACGCACTCTTTAGCGTCAATGTGGGCAAGTGCGGCGTGGAGGACGGCAATCCTTTGATCTCGGGGACCATCATTGTGCATCCGAACGGGCACATTATCGCCGAGTCGAAGACAAAGGAGGACGAGATTGTGTTTGCGCAGCTCGACCTAGCCGACTGCCGGAGGGGTAAGGAGAAGACTTTTGCATTCCACAAACATAGAAGACCCGACCAATATGGCATGGTAGTAGAGCGGACGGGGGTCATCGAACCAGCGCTCCTCTAATTGCTTGGTATATTGCAATGTATATATTGGTATCTCCCACCTGCAGATAATCTCCAAACCCTTATGCATGACCTGCGTTACGTATATGCTGGCGATTCCATTCGGTAAACAAAGCGTTGATACGGAGCAAGCTGGTGTCAATAAGGCTCTTCTTGCTCGCGGCGCCCCTGGCGGCCAGACGGAGGAGCCACCGCCATTTTTGAGCCAGCAGCCGTATTTCTGTGTGAATGGCCGCGCTCCTTAGAGGAAACACGCCATGCGTGATCCTCTCCAGCTCATCCTGTAGCTGCTGGGAGTCTGCGGATAGTTCACTTTGAGGGGAGCTCATCTGTAGCAGCGGCGCGGGTGGCTGTTGATCACCATCACCTCCTTTTGGGGGTGCCGTAATGAGGTAGCAATGCATTAGAAGCGTCGATGCTAGAGCAAAGTTATGCCGTGACCCTTCGTACTCCAATGTTAGCATGAGCTATGGGGGTAATGGTACAAGACCTAGTCGAAGCATAAGGTTCTTACATTCAGGCCAAAATGCATCCCACTCCACCGTTGTTAGTTGCTCGACAAAGTTGACCAAGTCTCGCAGCCCGGAAAGCGCGCCGCGTATTACTGCTGAGGTGAACTGGGGGTTGGAGGTGAGCGAATTACCCTCAGTGTCACTGTTAGGCTGCGCGGATGGTAACGATTGCATTGATATTGGCCGAAGCAGAGCCCGGAAGATGGCAAGTTGTGCAGTAAAGAAGGCCACCCAGAGTGAGGCATTGCCATCCAGCTCATGTTTTGAGCTAACCGGATGCATAGCGCGGTCGCGGTCCTTGTACCAACTCTGCCGCAGCTCGCTGGGCAGGTTGTGGTGCCATTCTTTCAGCCTCTGCCGCAGCAACTTGGCCGCTTGGAGAGACCCTGGTATGTTACCCGCGGTTTGGGATGCGGCACGCATCGTGAAGAAGCTGCCGACAATATCGTCGAGAATGTGGGTAAGTTGAACTAGAGAAAGGAAGTATGAACACACGTCCCGGTCGTGGACTTCCGAATCCATGAGATCACTCTGGGTCAACGGTCGTACGTTGAATGTTTCCTTATGAAGATGGCTCGACATGCCCTGGCCAAAGGCTATCCACTTCTCCACCGTCCAAACCACCCACCATAGGCGCTTCCGGAGCTTCCTCTCCCACCTAGGAAGGGCTGACCAGTGAGAAGGATCATCATGTAGCCCTAGGCTCTGAGCAGTCGCCACCATCTGCGAGCAGTTGGACCAGACATCGGCGTCGGCCCAGGCGGCTTTGCGGTCACGATGATACTGTAGGAGAAGCAATCGTGCCTGGAGAGCGGGAAGCGACGGATTGGAGCCCTCTTCATTCAAAACGCGCCACGAGAACTGGAACAGCTCCGAGGGCGTTGGAAGCCGCGAGACCTCAACGCAGAGGGCGTCGTCGTAAAGGACAAAAGGGATGGCTGTGGCACATATGGCGCTAAGGAGACACAAGGGCACCTCTAAGGCGCACTCGTCTCGGGTCGGCAGCTGCTGGCGGCTGATGATGGGCATGTAGGGATAGACAAAACGCATAAAAAGGGCCACCAGCCCGGATGCTGTGATCTCGTCTAGCATGTCTCGGAAATTGTCTCGAAGGTGCCGGGTCCCGCCGATCGTAGCTGTCGTCCCGTTCTTTTTTTCGCCTTCTTGGGATGACGTGAAGACAGCGGGAGGGAGTGGCCTGTACGGTCCTGTACCCAGCGGCCGCATACGGTAGTAGACAACATTGGTATACTGGGAAGTCGACCTGTGGTCGGTGCCGTAGGTACGATGTGCGAGGAGGAAGGGGTCTAGATCACCCGAGGGCCCAACATATCCCACTGCCAGGTTTGAAAGTGTGCCTCGCACCGAGTCACCGGTTGGAGAGGAGGGATTATCTGGCTCACTTGAGTAGGGAGAGAATGCGTCTCCCCTGCTCTCGTGCCCAATGTACATCTCCTCATCTTCATCTTCGCCTTCTTCGTCCCTTTCATCTTCTTCCTGCCCGTTTTGCCCTTGTCCCACCGTCCAATCTCCGTCCTGGCCCGACTCAGGCGGTCGGTTGCCGATTTCTGATTCGGATGGCGTAGAGGCGGCGCGCGGCAACAGAACTGGTGCTTGAGAGAACTGTGATACCACCTGTCGGTCGCCGTCGTCCCCCGCGAAGCCGGCCGACGGCGACGGCTGCGGAAGGCTGTAGTCATTGCCGAAGAACTGGAAGAGGGCCTCAAGCTCCGCGTTGGCGCCGACCTGTGGGAACTCCTCGAGGTACTGATCTCCTTCCTCCCCGAGGCCGGCGGGCACGGCGGTGGGTTCGTTCATGGCGTCGTCAGCCTCGATTCGCCGGCGTTTTCGCGGGCCCGAGGCCTTGTTGAATGTGCATTGCTGGCCCTTGCTGCTGCACAGCCTACATGGCGGATGGGTGTCTATCTTGCAGCCCACCTTGCGCACGCGGCAGAGGTCGCACGGCCGGTTGCGGCGAGAGCGATACTGGCGCGGTCCATTTGTGTCCATTGCTGGGGGAGCGGGATGGGCTCGCAAGGTGAGGACAGGCCGTCGGCACCCGGAGGGGAAACGGCAAACTGCGCAGCAGGACCCTCACTTGGCCGGGGAGATAACAAGGTCCCGCTAGGAGGGTCCACATATGAGACCTCGGGCACACCCACATCCTCTCCACACGCCCCCCCAACCATCCCCAGTGGAATAGCCTTGCCCTAGTCAAAGCTAGCGGATTCGCCTTGCATCTATCCCTTCTGTATCAACTTTGGGTAGGCTGCAGCGGCAACTCACGCGACAACGATACGAAAACTACCAATTTCACTCTGGAGTCATGGAGCAGTTGGCTGGTCTCGGCCAGGCTGCAAGAGCAGCTGCCTGTGCCTGGTGAATGAATATGTCCAAGTGGCATTCTATGCGTGGCCAGTCCCAATTTAATATGGACGAGGGCAGCCTTTCGTTAAAAGAGAGCAATGGGCACTTCAATGCGAGACATGCCTATTCGTTATCCGTGCGGGGATCTTACTTTTGTCTACCTCCTCACTTGGGGTAGGATGTGGGGGGTCGATGTTACAGTCACCACGAGGGACAAAGTGGCATAGCCGTTAGGCCTAGCCGTTGGGCTCCTGGGGTGCATTCTTGATATCCTTGGATTGCAGATGGCATTTTACATTGTCTATCATTCCCATTCGCGGCGCCTTCGGGATTTCTCTACATCCCTTCGACCAACACCCCGTTAATCTTGGTCATGCCCTTCGGCAGACCGGGGTTCCACTTCTCCGTGGCGGTCGGGTGCTTGTGGTGGGCGCGTTGCATCCGGCGGTTGTAATGCTCGTATGCCGTCATGCCTTGCTCGTAGCCTTCGCGAACCGGATTCTCCGGGGAGATGAATTGTGGAAGAGGCGAGACCAGTTCATCATTGTTGAGGCCAAAGAAGAAGGGGAGAGAGTACCGCGCCTTGCCGGTCTTGTTGCGCACCCGGTGCACCGTGCTCTGGTATGTGTCGTTGGTCAAGCGGGCCATCATGTCGCCCAGGTTGACGACAAAGGTCTGCGGTTCCAGCTTCGGCTTAATCCACTGGCCTGAGGCGTTGAACACCTCCAGAGACTCAATGTCGAAAGGATCTTGGGCAATCATAGTCATGACTAGACGGTTGCGGAGATAATAATTAGCATCGGGTGCATTGACTTGGAACTGAGAGGGTTTGAAGGCCGTGTCAACTCACATTGGACGTCTGTGTGCGCTCCGAGGCCGGTCGACTCGTCATCATCGGGGGCTTGAGGAGGGTAGTAAAGTGCGCGGATACCAGCAACTGGGTACGAGGCCTTGTTGTCAAAATACGTCTCGTCAATCCCAATGACCTTAGCCATGACCTTGCTAAGCTTCCTCATCAACCCAAGGCAAGCCGCGCGGTATTCTCGCATGGCTGGCTTAAAAAGAGGAGACTCTTCGTCCTCGGGCCACTGGTTCTTGCGATACAGGATCTCGGGCTGGTATCCGGCTCCTTCAGCGTCAAGCTCGGGCTCGTATCCGGTCGTCATAGACTCTTTCAGATCTGTGCCAAGCCGGCCGAATTAGTTCTGCTCGTCCTTACGTGGTAGTTCCTCGGGATCGAACCCAAGAGTGATATTAGGAATGACTCGCGACGTACCTCCCTTCTTTAGTCGATCAACATTGGTATAGTACGGCTCCTCGTAGCCCATAAAGGAGGGGCTCAAGGACTGGTGGTACTTCTTCTTAACTTCCAAAGGAAGTTCAAAGAACTCCTTCGCGCCAGCAAACGCACGCTCAACGATGGTCCAGTCGACGCCGTGGTTCTTGATAACAAAGAAGCCGACGCGTGTGCATGCATCTCGCAACTCCTCTATGAGCCGATCGAAATGTGCGGATGAGGCCGAATCTGAGTTAATGGGAGACAAGTCGATCACGGGGATCTTGTCGAACTGGCCGCCGACGCCCGAGCTAAGAGTACGGCTGATGCCTTGTGACAGCACAAGCTTGCCGTCGATAATACCGGCGACTCCGGCCGCGACGGGCTCGGTAGTGGTTGTCTCGCTCATAGTGATATAGGAGGTGGGGTGTCTGATAAGGGACGGCTACGATATCACCGAACAGAGAGGAAAAGTTCAGATATTCTGTTATTTGTTGACGGCTCTTGACAATGCCCTGGATAGCGTTGGGTCGCTGAGAGACAGCTTAATATGTTCCAAGGCTTTGTGGCGGGAATGACCTCTACGGATACATGTGGCGTGGTTGTCGGGGCGGCGTATGGTGAAGCAGTCACCGAAGCACCGGCGGAGGCAAACCTCGCAGCGAGGAAGCTGGTACCACTGCCACCCGACGCCGGCGTGGATGTGTTCCCCCGCTGCCTTCCGCCTCCTTGGCCGCGAACTAACAATCTCTTATCGGAGCTTTGGGCGTGGCTCTAGTTATAGCGGGGTACCAACCTCCACTGCTTGTATGCAAATAAGACCCTTCTCGTGACATCCATACAGCGCTAGCCCGTATCTCGTTAGACATTCTCTCGCTGCTTTGAATTCTCATTTACTCTCCCCTTTAACCTTATAGCGACGCTACCTCATCTACATGTTATTATCATAAACGCCAGTCGCTCAACTACAGGGGTTTATAGCGGCCAAATAGCCCCATGGATAGTAAAGCGGCGGGAGTGTAGCCGCTTTAGTCTCCACTGTACGAATCAGACCACACTAGATCTAGTGCTGTCGGCAAAAGCCGACTGAAGCCTGGATGGTAGACACCCCCCAGCGGAGGAGACATCGGCAACACCCTTCTACTATAGTACGGGCATTAGGTCAAGCTGACGTGTATTGTGAAACTTCCGGCATCATATGTTTTGCGACGCCCTATGGGCGTATTGAGTCCTTAGGCTTAGCCGTCGGCGAAAGTCTATAGTCTATGAAGTGGTCTGGCTTGGGAGCTCAGTCATTTAGCCGAGATGGCCTGCCTTGCATTGTATAGGTACCTTATATCTACTCACTTATCAGAGGGCTTCGGCTTGGG
This sequence comes from Thozetella sp. PMI_491, assembly GCA_021432635.1. Taxonomy (NCBI): domain Eukaryota; kingdom Fungi; phylum Ascomycota; class Sordariomycetes; order Chaetosphaeriales; family Chaetosphaeriaceae; genus Thozetella; species Thozetella sp. PMI_491. The sequence goes on from MU270033.1 coordinate 867,800, forward strand.
TCACCCTAGCCCTGCCATGCTGCCTAGGGCAATGGACATGACCCAGCGCCTGGCTACCCCGCTTGTGTTCCTCCACGATTCATTGCAGGCGGTTCTTTGGCCGTTGCCTATCGCGGCCAAAGAAAGGTGTGGTATGAAGTGCGCATTTTCGTCCTGGGCGGGCGACTTAGCACAGAAACAAGCTGTAATGCTGCACAGCATGCGAGTTCGCATAGCCAGGAAAGTGACGGATCTTGACGCAATTTTGAGTATTTACGAGCTGAAGCCACCATAAACACGACGGATACGCTCACGTATCAAATTTATGCCTAAGCGCGTCTCTTGATTAGGAGCTTATTCTAATCCGTGACCAGCCACGATGACTGTGAACTCGAACGGCGGCGGCAAGGCCGAAGTCCTAACCCTGCAGCAAGGCATTTCCCGCCGCCTCGCCACAGCTGCATCCGGGAACTTCACCAAGATTCCCGTCATCGACCTTGAGGCGCTTACGAATCCTTCAGCATCCGCCGAGGATAAGAACGAGCTGGTTGCTCAGGTTCGTGATGCTTGTACGAGGGTGGGGTTCTTTATCATCAAGAACCACGGTATAGACTGGAAGATTGTTGAAGGTGCTTTTGAAGGCCTGGAAGAGTTTTTCAACTTGCCGCATGAGAAGAAGATGGAGATTCACCAGGACGCCTCTCCATCTTACATGGGCTATGAGCAAATGTACTACACCAACGTCGATGGGACGAAGAAAGGCGGTAGGTCGCTTTCTACGTCTCTCGCCTCTCCTCCAAAGCATGCTAAACCGTACAACAGACAAGAAGGAAGGTGTCAGCATAGCTTACAATCCGGAAATTGATCCGCAGGGTATTCCTAAGGCGGAGATCCCGGAGCTGCTGAGAAGGGAGAACTTCTGGCCAAAGCCAGAGGACTCTCCCAAGTTCCGGCGCGGCGTCGAGGCGTATCAAATTGCCTGCCTGGGCCTGATGCGGAAACTCATCCGACTAATGGCGCTCGCCATCGGAGTTGAGGAAACTTTCTTCGACAAAAAGTCTACCTACCCAATTGCAAGCGTGCGGTGTCTCTATTACCCGCCCCAAGAGCCCTCAAACGAGACCGAGACTGGTCTGGGTGCACATACCGATATCCAGCGTAAGTCATGGCTAGATGTAGTGTCGGAATCAGCCGGCCTGTATTCTAACTTGGGGACTCAGTGATGACCATGATTGCTCAGAAGCCCTACGATCAGCCGGCGCTTGAGGTGCTCAACGCCCAGGGCCAATGGATCAAGCCTGTGCTGGAGGACCCAGAATGCTTCGTAGTGAACCTGAGCGATATGACGTCGCGGCTCACCAACGACGTGTTCCAAAGCACCATTCATCGCGTGCGCAATAACACGAACGGGGCCCAGTCGAGGTACTCGCTGCCCTTCTTTTTCGGACTAAACCAGGACGAAGTCACAACCACTTTACCCCAGTTTGTGACGGAGGAGAATCCGCTGCAGGAGAGATATGAACAGGGAATGACGGGGTTCGAGCACTACAACAACAGAATGCACAAGGCGCACCACAAGCATCCTCACTCTCAAGGTCAGGTTTCTGCTGCTCTGCCCGTTGGCATGAGCAGGGTGGATGGCATTGTGGTGGAGGGCTTGTAACGAGGAGACTGTTGCGTATATTTACCAAGCGTTCTTAAAAATTCTGATACCACAATCGCTCTTCTCTACTAGGTTTAACGAATCTCTACCTACATAGGGTTCCGAAGTGAAGCTACGAGAAAGCTACACCGAGCTACTGAGGATGGATCACGAAGCAGGTCACCGCTTAGAATAACGAGCTTTGAGAGTTCCCAATCTGTAATGATTCAGCTTTGTGCCACTTGACAGCGTACTGAGTATGCGCAGGTCAACCCGAACACCGTGTAAATCAGGGGGCATAGGTGGTGTGGTGTACTAAGATGCTAGACTGTGCTAGACCCACTAGAACAAAGACGTGGAGAACCACTAAAGCCAAAATCCCTGCGAATTCATCACCCACTTTAGTACGTAAGGTAGGCACTTTGTTATCGGAGATCCACCGGTGGTGGCCGCGTAAAGGGGAAAACATTGCCCCTGATAGGCCGTTGTTACCACGAGATAAGCCCACTGATCGTCGGTTCTACGCCCCCTGCCTACTACATTCTCACCCAGATAACAAACGCCCGGGGGAAAGAAGCACTTGAACCAAAGCTCTAGCTCCGAATCCGCCGCCTAAAAGTCGGCCGAGACATCGCATAGACTTCAGGTCGCCGGGAATATCAATACCCTCTCTGACCTTTGCGAATTGAAGACGCATCAGCTCTCGGCATCAGATTCGCCAACATGTTTTTCTTCACCAAGGCCAGAGAGATTGTCTGGGGCAAGCCCGCCGCAACGAAGGAAGAGCGGCGTCTGGTTATGAAGCTGGACGCCATGATTCTGACGTTCGTGTGCCTCATGTATTGGGTCAACTATCTGGACCGATCCAACCTGAACAATGCATACGTCTCTGGGCTCAAGGAGGATTTGGGCATGTACGGAACCGAGCTGAACCAAATCAACTCGGTCTTCTACGTCGGGTACACTTTGGGTCAGATCCCGAACAACATAGCCTTGCAGAAGATCCCGCCTCACCTCTACTTCGCCACAGCCATCACCATCTGGGGCTTCTTCACTCTCGGCACCGCCTTTGTCACAACCTGGCAGCAGGTAATGGCTCTGCGCTTCTGCGAAGGCCTCTTTGAGTCCGCCACTTTTGTCGGCACGCATTACGTGCTCGGCAGTTGGTACAACGCCGAGGAACTTGGCAAGCGAACTGCCGTGTTTGCCGCCTCGGGCGTGATTGGCAACATGTTTTCGGGAATCCTCCAGGGAGCCATCTACACAAATCTATGTACGTTTGCACCAGCCCACGCCCCTCATCATACAATGCTCCCCACATCCGTCTACATTACCTGAGCTTCACGATGCCGCGTAACTCGAGCTAACCACGGTCCTTATAGCGGGTCTTCACGGACTGAAGGGATGGCGATGGCTGTTTATCATCGACTTTCTCATTACCATACCCGTGGCTATCTTCGGCTTCTTTATCTTCCCCGGGCACCCGGAGACCATGCGGACGAATCTACTTACGGACAGCGAAAAGCGCCTAGCGATTGAGCGCATTCCTGAGCCAACGATCAAGCGAGGAAAGCTGGATTGGGCGCTCGCCAAGCGTGTGGTGACTAGCTGGGAGTTTTACCTCCTCCCTCTATTGGCGCTGCTTGGGGGCGATACCGAAATGTACGCCGACAACTCAATCCTGGCGCTGTGGCTCAAGAGTCTGGGCACGTATACCGTGCAGCAGATCAACTACATGCCGACGGCCGTGTACGCTCTCGCTGCTGTCTCGATCCTTGTCTGCAGTTGGTATGCCGACTACTTCCGCAACCGAAACGGCCGTGTCCATGTTGGCATATTCCTCTCCATCACGGCCATCATTAGTGGCGCCATTATGCTTAAGCCACCAAATCACGGGGCCAAGTTCTTTGCTCTCTACCTGAACGGTATCGAACTGGGATATCGTGCGGTGACCTTCGCCTGGGCCAACGAGATCATGCGAATGGACGATGGGAAGCGAGCCATCGTCATCGGCATGATGAATGCCATGAGTAAGAACAAATCCTTGTATCTTAGTATAGTCCCAGTACTAACCCGGTTGCAGCCATTGCTTTCTACATCTTCTGGACGCTACTTTTCTACAACACCACGCAGGGACCGGACTGGTATATGGGGAACATTGCCATGATTTGCACCGGAGTAGCCATGATCTTTTCCGCTCTTGCTGTGCGGTTCATGGAGCGGCGATCTAAGTTGCAGGCAGATGTAATTGAGGCGGAGGCGGAGGCGAGCAGCGATATCGTGAAGCCTTACCAAGCGACCAAGGTCACCTCCAAGGACTTGCCTTGATGGGGATTGAGTGGTAGCAGCAACAATACGAGGTATAACTTCAATTTATGAGATTCAATTTATGTAAGGCCAAGTTCGTGACTACTGCCTTGACTGGACGGCCAACTCCCGGGCAATGAGATACTTGAGTGGGCGTGGGGAGTGGACTCTGGGCATAATTCTTGGCAGCGTGGCTTGGTCTGCCGGTTGGCGCTAAATAGGTCCGTACATATGTAGTTCAGTAGTCAATTTGATGTGCTTCGCAAGGGAAAGTCCGGAGAAGGTCGACACGTTATTAGAGAAGTTATGACGTCCGCTCCAACTGAGCTGCAGCTCCCCGTCGAGGCACCAGACAAGGAGGCGGCAATCAATCGAAGCCCATATGCGGACTTCGCCGCGGTGGAAGCGGCGCGATCCGCGTATCATCGCCAGGCCATGTGGAATTTGTCCAAGTCACCAAACCCTGGCTGGCAGCCCGGAGACGGCGCAAACGATGATGACTGGAAGAACCACAGATTCATGGCTATCGACCCATATGAGCTAGGAAGAGACCTTGCACTCAACTACAAACTGATGATCTCAGCAACGGTGCCTCGCCCGATCGCTTTGGTGAGCACGCTCACGGTTGACGGGAAAAATCGCAATCTCGCGCCGTTCTCGTACTTCCAGAATGTTACCACCGACGTAGGCCATTCTTATTCTTACAAGCTGTGGTACTTCTCTCCGCTTGCTGACAGCCGCGCGGGAAGCCACCGCTGTATTCGCTCTCTTTTACAGGTCGTCAAGCCAGCGACACCGTTCAGAACATTTTAGTTACGAAGGAATGCTGCATCAGCCTGACCAGTGACTGGATCATCGAGTACGCGAGGAGTTCGAAATGGCAATGGAAAATACGTCTAACACTGTCACTAGGGCAGCAAACTTTACCTCCGTGAACACTCCTCCACACATCTCGGAGTGGAAGCTCTCTGGCCTCACCCCGGTCATGGGGCAGATAGTCAAGGCACCATACGTAGCCGAGTCCCCATACTCGGTTGAGTACAAATACTATTCGCACCAAGATTTCTACAGTCGCGTCGAGCCTGGCGTGCGGACTGCGACCACGATCCTGGTGGAGATCGTCAAGTTCCATATCTGGGAAGACGCGATAGGAGCAGATCGGGCGACGGCAGACATACCAAAACTTCGACCGGTGTTCCGGTGCGGCGGGATTATGTACGGCACCGCGTTTGACGGGTTCGAGATTCCTCGGCCAGAGGCGCTCCGAAAGCTCAGGGGTGATCAGAAAGTCGACAAGATCTCGAGAGGACAAATGGAGACCGATAGTTAGAACAGGTGCATAATTAATCTTTTCACATGCCCGAACAGAACTGTGAGAGGAATTTCTAGTGTTCAATATTGGCATCGCGAGGTGCAGGCCTCCTAGAGTAGGCCAAAGCCTATACAGCGGCCCCGTACTCTTCCCTCGTGGCTACAAGGAGAACCCTCATGTTGGGTTGGCCTTCTGTGCATCTTTCTTCGAAGGCTTGTTGTTCCTAAGCCCCTGAGTAAGTAATTATAGCAGCATGAACATGAAGTCAATTTCTGATCGATATATTGGATGCCATTTTTTGTCTACATGAAGTATGCGACTATGCGTGGATACATGGAGCTAGTCCGATAAGCTGCAAGGACGTTGAGGCTGGTTAGACTGGGGTGTCTATTGGACGGCCAAGGGGGAGATTCTGACGGCCAACCTTCGCCCCGCAAGTGGAGCGAATGGTGGAGACACGGCCAACACACCCCAAACCCAACTACAAGGTATCCCCAGAAGCAGAGAAACTACCCATCTGCCCAGTTTTGCGGGGGGGTAGAAAGAGGAGTGCTGAGGGGAACGCATTATCAAAATGCATATTCGCGTTCATGCTGCAACAACGACATGTCACCGAAACTAAAAGTCTGGGCGACAAGCTGTTGGCTAAGCAGAATCTGGGCATCGGTCTGGGCATACGACCCTGGCGGGATGCGATGAGCAGGGAGGGTACAACGGTTGGATATATCAATTCAGACAGAGCAATACAATCGATGAAGCTATCCTCCTACTGCGTCTACTATACCTTGTTCTCCCTACTCTCGTGAATCGTGAACATGGCGGTTGCAGCGGATATCGTGAAGTCCCCAGCGGATAGGTCTTTTGTCCTGGCCACGGACCAGAAGGAGAAACCGGGTGATGTCGAAAGTACTGATAAATCCAGCATTGCAGTTGGCGACGTCCAAGGTGAGCTCGTGCGACTTGTGAGCAGTATGCCTTGTTTTCACCCATCGCTCAGTCTGCCTGTGAGTACTAAGGAGCAAGCACAGCAATATTTGTTGAATCAATATCAAGAAGGATAATGCACTGTTGGAACGTTTGCGTTGTGATCTGTTCATTGCCTCGATGTGCTGGCATGCAACCTTGCCTAGCAACCCTTGCCACCCAATTCGGTTATAAAAATAAGCCGTCCCCATGAGAATTAAATATTAACAATAACAATGGTAGAATTGAAGCCCTTCCGTCGGGTCGCGCCGCGGTCCCATTAGTACTTGCCCGTGCGGACCTTGAGGCCAGAGTCCTGCTGCTGGAAGGGATCTCGCGAGGGGTAGTAAGCTCGCCACGAGTTGCAGTTCTGGTCAAAGGCAGCCTTGTCTGTAGCGGACACGCCGTTCTTGAAATCCACGGCTCGCTCGACGAAATCAACACCGAGACCACCGGATATGTGCCAAGCGATGTGGCAATGCATGAGCCACGAACCGGGGTTGTCGGTGCGGAAAGCCAGCACGATCCAGCCGTGAGGCGGGAGCATAGTAACGTCGCGGCGAACGGGATTGGAGCTCTTGAGCCCGGGACCATCCGTGGCCGCGTTGTACTTGAACACAGGCTGAGCCAACGCCCCGCTGTCCGGCGACCGACCCACGAGAACGAAATCATGTCCGTGAAGATGAATAGGGTGCTGTTGTCGAGCCTGTTAGCCATTCGGCTCTGCACACGCACAGTAGCCACAGGTTCTCTTACCGGAAGAGCAAATCCACCATCTGGGTCGTTCTCGATGAGCCAGAATGCCCACTGGGAGTCGGAAGTTAGCCATCGCTTGTGGACTCCTCATGGGGGATACGCAATGGGCCATGGATGGCATACCTGGTTTACTTGGTTGGCCTGGATGACATTCTCATTCTGAGGGTACGATGTATTTCCTTCAAGGACGTACTGGTCGACCGGCTTGTTCCAGTCGACGCGGATAGCAGACCCGTTAACCAGCCACGTGAAGGTCGGAGGGGTCGTGCCGCCAGTGTCCAGGTGGATGGGAATGGTGTCAGTGATGTTAGGGCTGAAAGTGCTGACAGGAACAGTCCTTTGGACGACGGGGGTAAGGTTGAAGAGGTCAAGACATTGATGATCCGGGGGGACCACGCCTGGGTTTGTAGGCAGGCCGCCGGCGGCGCCGGCATAGTGGAAGATGGCTGCAGGAGTGGGGTTGACCGAACTGCCGCACAAGCCACTGCCGCCGAACGTAACATTGAACCAATAGTTCCCGGGAGTCTGACTTGCATCAATGGTGACGTCGTAGCGCTGACCGATGGCAACAAACAGGCTATTGACGGTGTAGGAATTCACGGGGACGAAATCGGTGCCAATAATCGTCATGGTATGGCCCACAAGCGACAGTTGGAAGTGGTTCTCGGCGGAAGTGTTGATGATGCGAAGGCGATGGCGCTTTCCAGGGGTGAGGGTCACATTTGCGTACTTGCCCGCACCAGTGGTAGGGTGGACATTAGTGCCGTTGAAAAGAACGTTGTCGCTCTGCGGAGCTCCGTTGTTCTTGGTGAACTCGACGAGACGGTCCGCCGTGTCGTAGTAGTAGTCGGTGATAGGGAACACTCCCAGATCGACATCGTACGGCAGTGAGGCCGGCCCGTTGATCTGGATGGTGCCGACGACGCCATTGGCATACTGAGCGGAAAAGTGCGAGTGGTACCACGATGATCCGTACTGGAGAGCGCGGAACGTGTACACCTTGCTGGTGCCGGGCGCGATGGGGCATTCCGTGGCGCCGTTGGCGCCATCGGCAAGATTGGTGTTCAGCTGACGAATACCGTGCCAGTGGATGGAGGTCCTGCCACCGCATGAGAAAAATGAACTTTCTCGGGAACCGTTTCGCATCTTTTTGAGTGCTTACCCGTTGGTCTGCAGGCTGTTTTTGACCGTAATTTGAATGGTGTCACCCCAGTCAGCGACAATTGTAGGTCCAGGAAACGTGTCTACCAGCTATCAGCAGGAGGTCCTATGCCGCTAGCTCGAAACGACAGGCTGAAGTTCTTACTGTTGATCAACATAGCCTTAGCCCTTACGACACCATCAGGGCCGGTCCAGTTGTCATGCTCGGTGATCTCCAGGTTGTACTGTTACAGGCATAAGTTTCCAGGATGTTTATAGCAGACTCTGCCTCCCATAGACAAGTTACTCACGGTTCGCACTACGTTGGTGACTGGAGTGCTGGTCTCGTAGTCGGTATTGATATCAAAACCAGTCGTCCAGCACGCACGGTTAGAAGGCGTGTTGCAAGTGGACGCACGAGGCATGATGGGAGCGAGAAGTGGAAGCTCCTCAGAAGGAGCAGGGGCGCCATAGGCAAACCGAGGGGCAAGAGTGCCTAGGGAAAGGAAAATGGAAACACCAGAGAGCAGCATCGTGAAGGGAGGGCCACTTGGGCAGAGGTGAGAGGGGCCGAAGGACTTGAGACTAGCTCGATGATGGCTTACAGCTCCTATCGTGAGGCCATTAACGGGGCGTGGAGGCTTTTATACCTGGGCCGCGTCGAGTCTGACAACGAGATCGAAAACGTTTGAATAATCATGGCACGAATAGGACTTGGGAAAACGCCAATGGCTCCTCTCAACTGTCGTGGTAGTGGACCACGCTCATCCGGGCGCATCCGAGAGCTGCGATCATGCTTGGCTAGCATAGACAATGCACACACCCCCCTTTCTAAATGTCAATATTTGGCGCCATCATGTAAGTTTTCAATATCACCGAGCGTGCCACCACACTCTAATGGGACGTCGGAGGGGAGCAAAAGCGACGCTGACTCTCACGAGGAAGCCACAGCCGTAGAGTCCCTAGGAGGGCGACTAGGATGGTAAGAGCGGCCATAGTTACACTGGAACTACCCAGACTCACGCTGGCTTCCTACTTAAGAAGTCAGATCGTGGCCGAGGGGGCCGTACAGACCCGAGATCGATAGTCCTGCGAGGCGAACAGGTCTGCATGAAGCAACCAGGGAAGAAGACCTGTAGCCCACCATGAAAGCACAGCAACTATCGATGTGAGCCGTCTCGAGCTGCACGGCGGACGGAGCGAGGTGCTTGTGGCCACCCCCTTCGGCTAGCACCCCAGGACAGCACGAGAGTCCCTGGGGTGGTAGAGAGGGAAATTGGAAAGGACTTCCTGCCGTGTTTTAGATGCAGGAGGCTGCGCGTGTTTGGTAAGGGGGGCCACGCTCTCCTCTGTCCTACCGCCGTGCCTGCGGCTGTGGGGAGGAGTAAAGGCACAGACGGTGCAGTGGTCCTGCGGTCAGACTTTGACCGGGCAGGTCAACGCGAGGGAGAAAAAAAAAGGATACTAGGCGTCTACTACGTAAACATCGGAGCCAATCCCGGAGGCCAACCGCGGAAGCGCTGTGTCCGGGCGTATGACCTCATTCTTGCCCTTCGGCCAGGGCGGCGGCATGCAAAGTCTGGTTCGTCTAACGCGTGCAGTGCGGCTGCTTGTCGACTATCGAATGTCGCGTAATCAGTCGCACACAGGCCAAGGGTCCCAGGGTGGCCTAGCCTCGAAGGATCGGGCAGTTCCCAGCCCACTCTGATAACAAAATGGCCGCAACAGCTACGATTGGCTGAGATATGTCTCGCCTATCCGGCCCGTTCTCCGCTGGGGGAACTACCGATGCCATGCGAGGCGTAATATTAAAACGAGCTGCTCGCCCTGGTCGGCGGGAGGTGGGACGCGAAGGGGCTGAGGGTACGTTCGCGGCAACAAGCGCGTAGAAATTAGGGACCGCGGCAGCGCTCGCTCGCATTAGCATTAATAGCTTGCTTGGTGCAGGAATTAAACAAAAATCACACCTAACGCGGCCTCCCTCGGCAATGCACCCGCACGATGTGGAGGCGGCTGGTAGAGACACGGCTCGCGAGGCAACGGAAAGCTTCGACAGCTGACCTTGGGAGCGAGAAGCCGTGACCACCTTGTCAAGCCTCCATCGACAAGCCCCCTGCGGTGTAACACCGTCACTGCTCTTCGGACCCGCGAGAAAACCGACTGGTCCCGACCGCCCGAGAAAGGAATGTGGATGGGCTGCCTGCAGGGCCATTGCCACATGTTCCATCCCGGAGCGGGAGCGTCCACTTTCGAGCTAGTGCTCCGGGGCTGGAGCAATACACACCCCCAGCGTACCTAACCCATCCTCTGCAGTCCGGTTAAGGGTCGTCTAGTCTATAAAGATAGTCGTCCGGGATTCCTTCTGGCGCGGGACCTGGGGAAGCATAAAAGGTTAGGTCGAATCGGCATGTAGGGCGTGTTGGTTGGTCGAGCTGTCGTATGCGCCGCAAGAGTGCGCAGGTCGAAGTGGAGCGACACGAGGTCAGACGAAAGAGAGAAATGCAAGGATAGCAAGCAACCAAGAGACCAAGAGGTTGAGGGTGCGTCCGCGCCCGCCCACCTGCCCGGGCGGCCTAGTCCCCGCATCCAAAGTCAAGGAGGGTCAGGGCGTAGGTGTTGAGACTCTGGTTCTGCCTGCATAGCGGCCCAGGCTCCTGTCCCCTTACCCGTGTCATTCTAATAATATCGCAGTCTATTGGATTGTCGAGTAGGCTCCTGGGCCAATCCGACGGAGCCGCAGGACGGTATCTCTCCAGCTGGTCCCCAAATCCGGTTCGGCGCGGGACAGTGCGGGGGAGATATAACGGCTGGAGGAACGACGTTGCAGGGGTCGGGGGGTGGCGGCAGATGCGCGTCCGCGCACTACCGCCCCCGACCACCGCTGACGAGGTTGCATTGCCCAGGAATATCCCGTGTGTAGTCATGCGGGAGGAAGGGTGGAGGGGGCCAAAGCAAGAGGGAAGGGGAGGAAAAAAAATTTAGGTTGCCCCTGTCTATCGCTTCCGTATGTGCTGTCCTTGCTCACCTTTACGACCTGTACGTGGAATGAACCCTGTTGGCCGCCTTGGACCACCCTAGCTCGCCGGTCGTAAGAGGATGGTTGCCAACATACGAGTCACCTCCCCTCCCTAAGCAAAGCGCATACCTGCATGTCGGCAACGCGCCAAGCCTCGGGCAAGGCGCACACCGACCAGCAGCGTCTGGCCACCTGGTGTGCAGATTATGAGCAAGACCGAGGAAAGGGCGTCAGCGGCTTACCCGGGATCCGAGAGGTGAGAGCATGTGAGCTTCCGAGCACCCATCCTTGGCGGCTTATTGGTGTCGAACGTTGCGCTGAATACGGGGTTATGCGTATGCTGCGCAGAACTCGTGAAGCGGAGTCTTAGTTCAGTCCGACGACGTGCGCCGATAGGCCGAGCACAAGGAGGTGTGAGGTCTTCCAGAACTCGAAAGACAACGTTTCCGAGGAGCGGCAAAGACGGGTCGATCCAAACCTGGGTAACGAATAGATAGAATCCGGGTGGTTTCAGCTGACCTCGCGATCTCATTTCCTATTTTGAATGTGGCTTGCAGCCTTTTCGTGAAGATGGTCGGAGATCTCACTCTTATCCGCGGCGTGCATACCCCCAAGTGCCACCGCATTGCGAAGGCGTAGAGAGCCCGATCTGGTCGGAAAGTGGCTCAGATGGCCCTGAATCACTGCAACGATACGGTGTGATCACTTAACTGTGTCTAGTTACCATGCAGACCGTAGAGTTATGTATCGCGAACATTGTACAAGCCTTGCGTTGAGAGGTCACGACTTCTCCGTGGAATTGGGGGACACAATTTCCGGTTCCAGTTTACTTCCTATGCTAAGGCTACGCAATCTGAAACCATATGGCTGTCTTTAGTCTTGTCCGCGCCGTGGAAACCTAGTTGCACTTGAGTCTAGCGATGCTGTACAGCCGACCATGCCTCATTGGGTTTGCCGACCTGTCCATCACGCTCGGTGTGCAGTTACAAGGCCCAATGGGAATGTGGCCAAATACCGCAATTATAACATGGTATCACCTCACCTACCTATCTAAGGATCCTTCGTACCCAATTGTCCTCGGGGGCGTGGAGGTGGCCAGGGAACTGTAGTCACCCGTCATCTCCACGGCCCCCTGTTATCCCCCTTTCACTTCATGTATCATGTCCAGAGTTTACCTCTGTGACCCCCTCTACCGACCGCACACCGGCCATAGACTCCTTCATTGGAGGTAGTAAAGTTCCGACCCTGGTAAATCCACGTGGGGACGCATTCCCGAAGCAGCGACGGGTAGGTGTTCCTGCATCGGCCTCGATCGGGAGAGACTATTGAACGTGGCTGAACGGGTCGCGGTCAATAATCCGCCATTGATCGACGGAAGGTATATCACTGGTACCAAGCGGCACAAATCACCCGGCTTATGTACAATATCAGTACCTACTTTCGTCACGGCGAAATGACAGCCCCGACTTAATGGTTGCATGTCGACACTGCATGAACCGCTGAAAAGCCTAACTAACCCCTTTGTATCAACTTCTCTGCACCAGCTTCCCTTGGCGGCTTCCATTTCTGAAGCACGCAAGGACTATATAGTTCCATCGCGTCGGGTCACTCGGGACGACGTTCCCTCCCGTCCCAATATATGACCTCATCAAGCGAAGTTTCTTTCCGAATCTCGATGTTCGGTGGCCAACCGACCAGCACCTGCTCGTAGTCACAGATCACGAACTACCTAGTCTCGTAGCCCACATATACGGGCCACTCGGGCATCAGGCTTCACGTATTGCGTCTTTGGTTCGAATAGCTTAACTAGTGGAAGTGGCTTGCAGGCAGCACTCTGCTTTCGATATAAGCAGCTTTGTCGACGGAGGCGAGCACCGGTGTCTCCGCTCCGCCAGTGATGCTTGCCAGGATTCTTATTCAAGCTCCTGGTTATTCAACAGGGTTCGCTGTAGCACTCATCCCAGCACCAACCTTATGCCACACATGTTCTCCCCTCTTTTGCCGCACCATCTTTTTGACAAAAGCATGAAATACGAGGCAAGATCGAGTAAGGTATATTGGAACCTTGGCGTTTGGCCAAATGGACATTTTTGCCATACGACATGCTGAAAAAACATAGGCTTGTACAAGAATGGCTACGTACCCGGCATCTCCAACTCTATTTACGAGCCTACGCCCTATTTCTATTACAGCGTCCTCCTCATTTTCCCTCTCCACACCTTGACGTTCATTGGGTAGCTTGTAGCAAATTGTCGTATTCATACAGAAGCTTCCGCCCGCGGAGCATCTCATCCGTCATGGGCTCAATCATCAAGCTCCTTAACTCCATAAACCGTTCCAGGTTGCCCCTTTGGGCGGCTTTGTGAGCCTTCGACATCAGGTATTTGTCAATCTCTATGTCATATTTTCGCATGAACCGCCCCATAGCATTGTATGCCTTTGGTAGATGATCGATGGTGCCTGCCTGTGTCATTGTCTTAGACAGCTGCTCCGCCCATTCCGGCGCCACCACGCCCGCGAAGTCAACGTGTTTGACATGGCGAAGCCACGCCCAAGGTTTGAGCGCAGGGCTGTACCGATTTGCAAACCGGACCTCAGTGCCCTCCGTGCGCCATAAACATTCGCCCAGGATCTCGACCCGCAGATTAGTGAGATTCAGCAGGTCAGAGAGCAGAACTGACAGCTCGCTGCTAGCTGAGTGGATGGCGCTGAATACCTTCCTTCGATTGGTCTTGTAGTCGTGGTGCATGAACCATGCACCGGGCTGCATGTTGAGATCAATTACCACCTCAATGTCTCTAAGAAGCTTGAATGGGGTGCCAATGCTATATTCGGGTATGAATTGCGTGATTCCGCGGATCGTATGCTTCAGAGTCTCATCCCGCCCTAGCTCGTATGAATCCCACCAAGCTCGTGGTTCTGATCTCGAAAAGGTGACCTCTAGGCTCCACGTGTTTTCCGAGTAGAGAATCGGGAGAGCTTCTCTATATATCCCTCGGCATGTCCGTGTGATTTGAGGGTGCAGGAGGAAGCCTACAAAATCCGCTCGGATGACGTTGGCCTGCTTGAGAAGGAACCGGTAGATAATGAGTCGTATATCTATTGGAAGATCGAGGAACCTAAAACGCCAGGGTTTCCGGGGTTTTGGAAGATTCCGTGGGAAGTTTTTCAAATTGAGAGTAACCATGGTGTCTGATATAACCAAGGACGGGTGTGACAAGATGACGATATGGATCAAGCTGGGCGGCCAGTGTGCGACTGGTGGTATAGACCGAAGCTGCTGTGTAGAAGGAATAGTTCATTACTCGGCACGAAACTGCAACGAATAGATACACAATTGAGTTCGTCGTATTCTGCTAAAGGTGCCGTGCTCTTGCTAGCTTTATTTTAGCAATAGCGTTCTCGTATCCGGTCGGCTAGAGTGGGTGACTCATTTGATGCGGCACAGGCGTGATGATTAATGAGTCAAGGCAATGCCAAGATCGCAACTTCAACTGGGTAGAATAACTGGTGGAGCGTGGATAGTCGACCCCGGTTTCACTAGGCCTCAACACTAATGCTTTCACAATTGGTACTCTTTAAGCACGCATCGGGTTTGGCCATTTTTCGGTCACCCCCGCAATTTGGGTAGGATTTCTGCAGATCGGAATCGTTCGTGGGATACTTGCGGGGTTTCAAATTAGAGCTTACCTCTCTCCCCGCATTCTTCACCGCGACATCTGCTACAACCACGAATATGTCCTTAACATGAAATTGGCAGAAGTCCTGGTCAACTGGCCTAATAGTCAATCAAAGTTTCGCACTCGGTTTGGGGTGAGGCCATGGATTGTAGCTTGAACCAGGGCTTCCCTCAGGCCCAAGTGAAGTCACTTAAACCTGACCCATCAGCTGTTCCTCAACAGCCTACTTTCCTCCATTGCAAATCGTTTCTCCGGCACGCCATCCTAATTGCAATTGTATCGATAATATCTCTCTATTATATCCTATCAGGTGTCTTGACCCACACTCCGGCGACTGCTACGAAATTTCTGGACAACAATCTGATTCCTACGGGCGATCGTACATGGAGAGTTGATCGGCTGGTCCAGCAAGCGACTATCGAACTGCAGTTTCCGCTCGGCCTTGGTTTTGTATTGGATCCAAAAAATGGCCAATATGTTCTTCCAAATAACGCGTCCCTTTCCCCTCTGGAAGGTTTTGGGGTGGCTTGGGTGCTCCCAAACTCGTCAACGTCGAGCTCTCCAGCCTATATGATTTCTGTGGACGGTCCCGTCTCCATCCGATTCGATAAAGATGCCTGGATTTGTATCGTGACGGTAAAATCGGACTCTGCAAATATCACAGCACACAAAGCACGCCCTCACGCAGATATACACGGCGATGAGTTCCTCCTAGACTTCCCAGGCGGCGATACCCTGGCAGACGCACTCGCTGGGTTCTATGTATGTGATCGCATGTCCTTCTTATCTATAGACGGTTAGGTGTTCTTTCGTACATGTCTAATCAGCCGGAAAATGTAGTGGGGTACAATGCTGCCATCCGTGATTGAACGCACGACTGCCATCAGCTATCCCCTCTCAACTGGCTTTGTCATAAGCACTCTGGCGTCAATGTACGTTGGTACATACCCCGATGTCGACCACGAGTTCCAGATCAAAGGTCGTATCGCCATGGGGGGCTCGATCGATCTTGCAATCGTGCGTCGCATGTTGGAGCTGGAGTTGAAGCTTATTCGTGAGGATCCAACCCAGCAACACCGCGCGCCGTGCGCCTTACAGCCAACCGGTGAGCGCGAGTATCACGTACGACGCAACAGTGAGGATGATAAGACCAATGCCAACATGTTTCTCGTCACTGGCAATATTGAGTTGCTGGAATCGGTGTGGCTCTATATCGCACGTACCAAGGATCTCGACTGGCTACGCGCCAACATAGAAGATGTTGAAGGTGCAGCGTGGCTAGTCGAGTGGCATATAGACCCACTCGGAAGGCTCTGGTCTGATGTATACTACGAGGATCAAGTCATGAAAGACGGGCGTGAAACTATGTCCGCTGCGCTTGCCTCTCGTGGGTTCGGGCTTCTTGCGCAACTCGAAGGTCTTTTGAAACGCAATGACACGGCATCACGATACCGCTCTTTAGAGAAGGAGCTAGCAACAACACTTGTGAAACCTCTTCCCCTCGGATACTGGGACGCTAAAAACGGTCGCTTCATCGACTGGGTTGATCAGTCTGGCGTTGCCCACGATCATATTCACTTGTTAGCCAACATCCTCCCGGTTATGATGGGAGCAACGGACGAAGCTCAAACAAAAAGTATTCTGTCCCTAATAGACAGCAAACTCCATTACTTTCAACGCTTCCCTACCTTCCTCGCTGTTGATATTGCCGACTACACCGAGGGCGAGATTGGAGACGGCGGGCCGTATGATCTATGTGCTGCGGGCCGGTATTGGGCTTGGGATGCTGCTTTCTGGCAGTGGCGGCGGAATGGCAATGTGCTTCGCAGCCAGCTCGAGGCAGTGGCTGCCGAAGGTCGAAAAGATGGTTACATCATGGGCGAACGCTATGACATGGACTATATCTACTACGTCGATGGTGTGAATTGGCACGGAGCCGCTCACTACTACGAATACCCTTGCGTCTATGCCTGGGTTCTCATCCATGAGTTCCTTGGAGTCCGTCCGTCTCTCACCGCAGATCTCGAGGTTGCTCCTCGGTTGGTTGACAGAGGCTCGGTCACACTTAACCAAGGAGGTTACCGATTAGCTTACAACTACCAGCGCGAAGCCTTCACCCTGAAAAATCTAGCGAATGCGACTCGCGTATTTAGCATTGACCTCAGAGCCCTGTACCCAGATGCTTCGTCTTTTCGAGTGGAAGGAACCGGAGAGACGCTACTCGAGGGAAACCACATACATCTCAAAGCTATGGAAGTAGTCGTTATCAAACCGTTCCAATGAAATCGGCACCATCTCCCTTTAGTTTCTGAATAAGTCCAAAATTTCCTGCTTCCCAGTCTCCGCGGCCACATCTAAGCTGGACCTCCCCTTGTTATCCTCTGCCAAGGGATCTAGACCCTTCTTTACCAACCACTCAAACACCTCTCTATCTCCTTTCTTTACCGGACTACCCGCCAAAGCGTGTAGCACAGTCTCGCCAGTCTTCGTATTCCTCGTTTGAAGATCCAGCTTGTCACCTAGGAATGCGTCCCAGAAACGAATTGTCCGGCACTGCTCTTCACTATCCGGAAGCTCTGAAAGTCGCGAATTCCCCTGCGGGACCAACTCCCTCCAGCGTACCTCATGATGAGACATATGCACTGCCTCGCGGTTGAGCACAAACACAAACCACGCAGGTGTGCCCGTGTGGTCGACCGCGGTGGGCTCCCAGCCGTCGCACGCAATTAGCCGCTCGCGCAGAGCAAGGCACTGAACCGTGTGGTCCGGGGCAGTAGATTCGCCCAGTCCCCACCCGCCCGGGCACAAAGTGAGGTTGTCAATGGGGCGGAGGTATATGTCAAAGCACTGGGAGAGGATGTGATGTGTAGGGGATATCTCGGACAGATGTGAACCCGGGCGGGGCACTGCGGGGGGCCTGAAGGCCCCGAGATCGAGGAGGCGGAGAGCTACAGCGGGACGGAGGCTAGAGAAGGCGAAATCAAGCGGCTTGTCGCCAGGACGATGTATGGGCAAAGGGGTAGATTTGGTCGACTGGAGGGCGAGGGAAAGGATCTCTGGAGAGGGGGGGTCTGATAAGAGGGAGAGAATGCGAGAAGAAGGCATGTCCTGATTAAGGAGCATGATGTGCTTGAGAAGGTAGTTAGCTCGCTTCAGAAACAATTCCAGCGATAGTAGAGAGTAAGAGATAAGCGTTGGAAGAAGAGCACCCACAAATATGTTCATTCCCTCATCATCTGTCGCTGTGATATCCGCGCCCAGCTTTAGCAACCGGGCGTGAAACGCCGTACTATCGACCTTCGGCAGGAAGTTAACGTTCCAGCCACTCTTGGCCGCACATGACGCTAGCAAAGGCGTCCTTCCACGCCCGTCGCGCGTCTCCCAGTCCAGCCTCTCAGCGTATGCTGGTTCAAAAAACACGTTTATTAGACCCTCGTCAAATCCCCCTCGGCGAAGGACACTGTGCAAGAATGGCTCAGAAGCATCGCGTCGGTTTTCAGAGGGTAGGTTCACAAACGGGTCGGCACCGTTCTGAAGCAGGTACCGGACCATGGCAATGCGCTTCCTCGCTTGCTCCGGTGTATCCCCTTCATTCTTGATGCCTCGTCGAGAGTTTTCCACGAAGGCTCCGACGAGGGGATATCCATTGCGGGCAAAGCTCTCTGCGTTTTTCCAAGGATGCTTTTTGCCGTCCAGCGGTAGGTTGAAATCCGCTCCATAGCTCGCAGCATATTTCATTAGCTCAACATCCATGGCCTGAATAGCCTTGTGGACAAGGCCTTGGCGAAGGGCTTCCGGGGAAGCCCCTGCTCGGACAAGTAAATCGACAATGTCAGGGTCCGCCACTAGATCAAGGCAGGTCGTACCCTTCTCACTCGCCAAATTTGGATCCGCGCCTAGTTCCAAGAGCAACTCGATGAACTGCCTCCTCCACCGACCCCCTAGAGACGGATTGCACGCAATGATAAGAGGCGTTTCGCCGTCTAAATCGCGTATATTGACATCCGCGCCGTGGCCCACAAGGTATCGGATAGCCGATAGGTGCCAGTAGTCTTGTTCAAGGGCCATGTAACCGAGGGCTGTCAGAGCGCTCATCTCGCGGCGATTGCCAGTGAAGTAGTTGACTCGCATTTCGCGAGCATTTGGGTCGGCACCGCAGCGCTCCACGAGCACCTTGAGCATTTCGAGGTTGGGGTAACGCCGTATGCAAGCCTGATACACCAAGGGTTGGATGCGACGGCCGAAGACAGGGCTCTTGACAAGATCACCCAAAGTCCACGTAGGCGCAATCTTGAAGTGATTGACCTGGAAGGGGGCCGTCATGCGAACGGCCCACTCGTCGACGATGTTATCGGAAGAATCGTGACAACGGGCCAAGGGCCCAAGCCGCTCGACAAAGGACACCAAGCCGCTTAGAACAGCTGTCTGGACAAAGCTCGGCTGAGGGTGCGGGGTGAAATCTCCTCCAACAGGGCTGGTCTTCATATTCCAGTTCGGCTCGAATGGAATCACGCGGAAAGGAGTGGACAAGTTGGCATGGTTTTCCAGAAGCCAGTCAACATCTCGCACGCTCATTTCCTTCATAAACATCACCGGATTCTTCAGCAGCTGCTGCTCTTCCTCTTTCTCCCTCCCCGAGATGGCGTCCTCTACCACACCAGGCCATAATGAACTTCTTTGCGTTTCTTCAATCTCCGTAGAAGGTCCAGTGTCCATAAGCGCAACTAGCATGGGACCGCATTGCGAGTTGCGGGCAGCTGTGTACATGGTATCGTCCGCCACAGCTCCGGCTGAAACAAGCTTCCGTACCACGGAATAGATTGCCTCACCTGGGGCCTCCAGCCAAGGGGCATGGAATACTCGGAAATCGGCAACTGTCTTGCCCATCAATCCAAATCGTAATTCCGGAAGGCTGCCATCTGGCCGACGCCTTTCGTCAGTGCCGTAAGGCAGCTCAACGTAATACGGGCGATATATATCGGTGTGCAGCTGACGCGCCGGCGTATTGTCCTCGGTTATCTCGAGGTGCTCGACCCTGTCCCAGTTGGCCTGTTCTGCGGGAAAGATGGCGCATGCATGCAGTGGGCTTTGATTTTCAAAGTCGCGAGCATTCACGTTGGCACCAGCATCGAGCAGAGCGCCGACCGCCTCTACCAAACCAGATGTGCATGCGTAAAAGAGCGGTGTGCGGCCGAGGGAGTCGGGTGCATGAAGGAGATCGTTTGGTGCATGGTCAAGAAGGAACAGAATCGACGAGGTGTTACGAGCGATGCAGGAAAGATGAATCGCATTGCGTCCAGACTTGTCTGTCGCAGTAATACTAGCCCCGAAAGAGAGCAGGCTGTCGAGACACTGAACTGAGTCGGATGACATGCTCATGGCAGCGTAATGGAAAGGCGTGAGGCCTTCATTATCTGGGATATCAATGTCCAAGTCAGTTACCGAGGCTTTGAAGAACTGTAGAAGCCGGTCTAGCTTCTGCGAGGGGTTATTGAACCGAAACCCCGCTGCTCCCCCGGCTAGATGTCTCAAGAACGCATGGATAGGCGTCATGCCCGCCGAGTTTCTGCTGTTTGGTGAGATGCCGTATTCGACCAGAGCCGTGAGCATGGGGATCAGTGCCGGGGGTTTCTTGTCGAATTCTCTGGCATCCTGCAGATGTACAGCCATGTGCAGGAGTGTGTCGCCGTGCTCGTTCACGCCGTGGGGGTCGAATCCAAGACCAACGAGGGTCTTGAGCTTCGTAGGATCGAGCGCAATCCTTTGGAAATCAGCGGTTGCGCCGACAAATATGTGCAAGACTCCGTTGCCATCGCTATCTGTGGCTGTACGATCAGCGCCAGCAGAAAGAAGAGCCTGGAACATCTCCATATCGTTGACAGCCATGAGGAGTGGTGTACGGTGCTTCCAGCCGACCCTGGCTTCAAGGGATCCGCCCGCAGCAACTAGCATCGATACTAGCTCCGTCAAGGGCCGGCCGCCAGTTGACTTCAGGTCTGTATAAGCTTGCTGGAGACCGAAAAGCACCTTTTCTACCGTTTCGGGATGCTTTCTCGATCCGAGGATTAGCTTGAGAATCTCGACATCACAGAATGGCAGCGCTTCGAGGAGAGTAGCGTCTGATCCGCCTGCGTCGATGCTGGCGCCAGCTCCCACCAGGATCTTGACCATTGCTTTATTCTCAGGCTCCCAGTCCTTCACCTTGTCCTTGCGATTGGCCTTTTCCTCATAGCGACCCTGGTGCAGTACATGGTACCAGGCAGGGTCTCGGAAGATGAGTCCGATAGCCGGGAGATTCTTTTTCTCGCCGCGTGACCTTGTGTCTGTGGCGAGGGCATTGACGTCGACGCCATGGTCGACAAGCATCTGCACCAGCCGTGGATTTCGGTGATACATTAAGGCACGATGGAGCAAGGTACGGCCTTGTGCATCCAGGACAGATGCGTCGGCGCCTCTTTCGAGCAGGAACCGAAGCGGGCGCTCCACCTCGGCCTGTGCATGTGCCGTGGGAAACAAGCAGAAGACAGGAGTGTCGCCTAGGCCATCGCGGGCCTCCAGGTCGGCACCCGCATCCATGAGGTTGTCAAAAATCTTCTCGCAGATTGTACTGTTTCCATCGTACCAAGATCCCATAAGCCCATGTAGGGGTGTGCGCCCTTTTTCCTCAAAGAGATCGGAAATATCAGAATAGGCGCTCTGTTTAACCATTCGTACGGTAGTGAGACCCTGAACCGAAGCGCCTCTCGCTAACAGGAGCTCCACGCACCGGATCGAGTCTAGACTGAGAACCGTTTCGTAGCCGCGAGAATTATCACTAGATTCTCGTGCTTTTGAGAGCCGAAGAGACTGACAAGCCCCGTATAGTGCTGTTTTGCCCGAAAACGAGGCATTGGGGTTGGCTTCGCTGTCCTCCAGAATGCATTCAACGGCATCGGCGTTGCCCTGTTCCGCAAAAATGCATAGAAGCTGATCCTGAAGGTCTTTCCCCAAATACGGGAGCGTGGCAGCCAGACACCGAACGTCTCGGTACTGTCTCATGGCATACCGGAGTCGTTCTGGGCGTTGTTTTGACGTGATTTCAGTCTCGGCGACATTGCGCTTCCACATGAATCCTAGCGGGCCATGACCAGCTTTCAGCAGGCGCTTAAGGATGTCTAGTTGGCCACGGGAAATAGCCAGCTCTATGAGGTCGTCGGTCCAGCAGTACTCGCCGTTCTCGTTTCTTTTGATATCGCTCGTTTCTGTGAGAGGTAGCAGGTACTCAACCACTTCAAGACTTCCCCCGAGGATTGCCCACCAAATGGCAAAACAGGGCCACTGATGATCCGATTGTGGTGCAGATGGTTGAGTGTCCGGCCGTGTCCGGCACCCTGAAGAGATGAGAGATTTGCACCATTCAATATGGCCAATATAGGCAGCTAGGAAAAGCGGACTGAGGCAGACTGAGCTGGCGCAACGGAGATGGCCCCTTTCTGTTACCTCGTTAACCCAGTCGCGGAGGGGGCCACCGTGCCAATCATCTCTACTCCGGCAGAACGAATTAAAACAGTCAAAAAGATCCGGATCCTGCAGACTAGAGATATGTTTGAGGTGCTTCACCCAGAACTCCTCAGCATAGCTCTCAAATGGATGCCTAGAGGGGTCTTGATGCCGATTCCAACCCTCCTTCCACCCATGATCCAATACCCACATAGACATCATTGCCAAGTTCTTGTGAGCCAGGTCCGGATTTAGAAGAGGAAAGGGCTTCAGGGGGTTGGATGCTTGCACCACGGTCGCCCGAGCACTCGCGTCGAGTAGGAACTCGGTCAATGAATGGTGAAGTACCTGGACCGTCTCGTCGTCCAGGATATCGAGCAATGGGCCACATGCTTGTCTGACAAAGAGTTTGGCATCCGAAAGTGAAACCGACCTGTCGTGCGTCTTCCGCATGTACTTTTGCAGCAGAGCTGCCAGTTCGAGTAGGCGCAGCGGCCGAAAGCTGTGTGTGACGCAGCCGAGCAAAAACGCTTGCAGTTCGGTGTCAATTCCGGGTTCCCGTGATTGTTGAAACAAGACTCTGTTGTACATGTCCTGAAGTCCAATAGGCATCTTGTCGATGTCCACAGCCTGTCCACGCTCAAGTGTTGAAAGAATCTGGTCCACCAACAGGCGAGCGTATAGAAAGAGGCCCGCCGAACGACGAGATATCTTATCGACGAGGCTATCCATCTGGTCCGGGGTCTGTCCGGACAGGGCGTGGCGCAGCTTTTGGCCTACAAAAGTGCGAATGTCGTGGTGGATACGCTCCTCGTCGAGGCTCAGGTGGACAATGGACGACGCACGAAGCTGGCTCTGTAGATACCGCTTTGGACGACTAGTGATCATCAACTTGACAGTCTTAGGGCAGAGCGATGCTAGGTTGTTGACGGAGCTGAAGAAGGCGTCGTCTTCCTGGGCGTCCATTTCATCAAGAGCATCGATAACGCAATATACGCGGCGTGAGAGCGGAGATGCCAGGCCCTGGAGAAGACACTCCCACAGGGCGTTGTCAGAGATCTTATCGTGCTTTGGGGTGGAATCAACCGTGGCCTTCAAGGCGGCTTGAAGCGGGAGGCTGTGAGGCAGCGCTTGTGCGAGTAAGTCGCGGACGAGGGCACGGGGTGTCTGGTTTGCTTGGACGATGTGACGGAAGAAGAAGAAGAGAACAGGAGTACCGGGCTCCGAGGTTTGCTGCAGATGCTGTACGATAGAAGCGGCCATGACGGACTTCCCGGCCCCGGGGACGCCCTTGATCCAGAGACTAGGGTGGGAGTCGGACTCGAGCCAAGTCTGGTAGCGTTCAGTCTGGGTCAGCCAGACACCGGTACCGTGGACTTGGGCTGCCAGATGGCGCTTGAACTCGCCGGAGTCGGAAAGGTAGGCGGTCGGGTCGAGCCATTTGACGATGCGATCCAACTCGTCCTGTGGGAGAGAGGCTTCTCGGCGATCGACCATCTCGAAATCGTCCAGTGGTCCCCTTTCGTCGCTGCCACCCCCCACGTTGCCGCGGGATGTCTCGAGATTCATTCTTGTGAGTTCATGTAATCAGCTTAGAAATTTGAGGTATTGAAGGCATCAGTTGTCGGCCATGAGAGGTCAATGCCGTTGCCATTGCAATCTTTTATAGGTCATGTTCGCTCCTTCGTCGCGTGTCGTCGAGTTTGGCGCGAGTGATGGTGGGGCACAGCTCCCGAAGCAGAAAGTGGAGTGTTTCTGCCTGCTGGTGGCTTCCAAGTGGGGCTCTGCCTAAGATTAGGTAACGTAGTCAGAATTCTACAGGGGAAACTACAGCCTGACTAGCACATTGGGGCTCCTGCATCGGACTCTTCCCTGTTGAAGGCTGTGATTCCGAGCTCCCAAAACCACGAAGAGAGAGTATGAAAGGGCATGGACGCCTAGCAGCAACTTTCACCCACACTTTTGCGCCACAGAGACAATACTCCATAATGAATGTTTCCATTGTTTGAAGCCCGGCGTACATTGCAGAGAGCATTTGGGGCATCTGGCATGTATACTCGTACATACAGCCCAGTGCTTCTTCGGAATAGCAGCATAGTCGTCGGTGTTTTCTAGCATATATACTTTAGAGTATTTATATCCACCAGCAACTTCATAGCCGTGACTGTCTCGGCCTTAGCGGTCTCGTTTCCAAGAAGATCACATACCAACGCCTCACGTTAGAATATCTGACGAACCACTGTCCTGCGAATAAATATTGGAAGAAGTTTATTTGTCCAAACAGCTCGTGCTTTATTCATTGTCTGTGTCCTTCCGGCATCTTTAAATTGTCTTTCCGAAGCCCTACAGTCTACCTAGCCGTACTCCTTTCCCGATGTTGGGATGAGCTGCTCTGCTGTCCGTCGCTTGCCCATGGCGCGGCCGCGGGTGGTGCCGGCAGCTGCGCCCGCCAAGTGGGATAATTCCTTCTTACTACATGATTTCATTAATCATATTCTTTTAAAGTGTCTGTTATACACCTTATCTCCTTAGGTCCGGATCTGTCCTCAATTATAGATCTACAAGTTCAGTTCAGGCAGCCAGGTCCGCCAAACTAACAGTCGGCATTGCCAACCAATAGTGTGAGCCCCCAATCCACGACTGTGGTACAATAGCATCCAGGTAGTGTTCTAGCTAGTAATGGCAGCTACTTTCTCCTTCCTGAAGCTTGGCATGCTTATGTACAGCGTATAATATTATTTAGTATTCCTATCGCACTTCGACTTATAGATAAAACTCGACCTATGATTCGAATTGGGACTCGTTCGCTGTTTCCGTCAGGCCTCATATTTGTACTTTCATTACCTAGAACTCACTTTTCGACCATATCAACTCTAGAGTGAAATTATACAACGGCCGGATTCCGAAATTCAAACTAGGCCAGCAAATGCACCTACCCAGTGGCGTGCTGAGATGCTCTCTAGCTGCCAATGCCTTTCCCACACGGAAGAATACATCCGTTCCCATAGAGCCGCTAAGTTCGAAAAACTTACTATGTCGTGATTTGAGACCTATAGACACGGTAAATGCAAGTGCCGCTGCCCAAATGCCGTAGTATTGTTTGCAGAGCAAAGAGTGGGGCGAAGCGACCTTGGATACCCCTGGTCTTATCGCCGAGATTATCTAACTACTAGACGATGGTACAATCTCTCAGCGCCAAGTACCAACAACCAACACCACTCTCTGCAGGTTCACTATGCCGAACGCGGCAGGTGACTCCGTGGCTGGATCAGCTGGATGAGGGGTTCAGGGCGTTTTTCTGATCTCTTATGAAACCGCAGCCCGACGTTTACATCGTCTGCCTGCCTATGTGCTCTACGTGCACATTGTCCTACCCAGATTTGTACGTAGGACTCTCTATGTCTTCTACACACCGACTCGCATAGAAAATAATGGACAACGCCAGAAGCAGGGCTCTTGCCGATGCCGAATCGATTCAACTTCGCAAGGCAATGGGCATCGCAACAACCCCGCTGCAAGCCCAAGCTGAGCTAGATGAACTTCTCAAGGCTCGGGATCCGAAAAGCTCCTCTGTTTTGGTCACTAGCCTTGAAAACTCTCTCAAGCTGTACGTTATACACTAAGTCATGGCTATTCCAAACTAAATTGTCTACGGCAGCCTTTCGGACACGCTTTATGAGAAGCCGACGCACTTCCTCTTGGAGCTCATTCAAAACGCAGACGACAACTTTTACGCGTCGGGAGTCCGTCCTACCCTGCGATTACGCCTTAGCAGCAGATATGGCAAGGACTACTTCCGTACTGATTGTAATGAGGTTGGCTTCTCACTCAAACAATTGGACTCCTTGCTGCACGTAGGGCTCAGCACCAAGAAGGAGGCGCCCGATGGCCGCAAGGGTTACATCGGAGAAAAAGGAATCGGCTTCAAGTCTGTGTTTAAAGCGGGCGATGTTGTCTACATCAAAAGCGGTTTCTACGAGTTCGTGCTAGACCGAAAAGAGCCATTGGGAATGATGCGGCCAATCCTGAGGCGGTTTCCCGATGCGGAGCGTGCCGACGGCTATACTACCCAACTCCTTCTACTGCTGAGGGACCAAAATGTCTACGGGCAGATCCAGAAAGATTTGGAGAGCTTGGAGCCACAGCTCCTTATGTTTGTGCAAACCCTGGAGACGCTGCAGGTCTCTATACCTGGCGCGGAGAAGACTTATTCTCGTCATGTTGTCAAATTTGACGACCATCTCGGGGGAGAAACTATGTCGATCATGGTGCAAGACGACGGCAATGATGCGGAAGTTATCCACAAGACGAAATACCTTGTTCAGCGATATACAGTCCAGGGCTTGCCACGCGAGCCTCAGAGAGAGGGCGTCACAGCCACTGAAGTAGTGGTTGCATTTCCCGTCGAGCAGTCGGACCGACATACATGGAAGCGCCAGAAGACATTCGCATTTCTCCCAATTGATGATTTTGGGTTTCGAGTGAGCGTTCCCGTCTTTGCTTACGAAGATACATCCACACAAGGTGATGGTGAAGGCTGACGTTTTTCGTAGTTCTTGATCCAAGCCGATTTCATATTGACCGCTAACAGGGGGGCTCTTCAAGATCCGCTAGCTTGGAACTCTGCGCTACAGGATGGAATTCGCAAGGCCTTTCTGATGGCTGTAAAGAGATTCAACGCTGTGCCGGCCGGTGGGTCCGCAGGCAAGATACGCTACGCCTGGCCGAAGTACCTTGAGTATGTTCAGAGTGGTTCTAATTTCTGGAAAATTCTGCACGACGGCGTGATTGAAGACTTGAAAAAGTCACCTATCCTGGAATCTCGAGATGAACATGCCGTTTTCCAGAAACCGGACCAACTTTTCTACGTACCTGGCCGCTATCGACTTTTCGGCGATACTCTGTTCGACCTCCCTTCCATCAAGAGAAAACATGTATCTTTTGCATATGATGATCATGATGTTTTAACACACCTTAAGCGCATCGGAGTCAAAGAACAGAATATTGACGACCTATTCCAAGAGTTCGAGACCTGGATGGCAGAAGGTGGAGCGAACCGGATTAAAACTCAATCGGTCGAATGGCATACAAAGGTCAGCTCTTTATTTTGGCGACTGGGTCTGGATCTGAAAAAGCGCCTCAAGGAGCTCCCAATTATTCCCCTTCAAGACGGGTCCTGGGCCGCGCCTAATACGAAGCACATGTACCTTCCGACGCGTGACCAAAGCCATCATGTTCCCACCGGCATCGAGATATCGATTGTGGACGAAGATGCGTCGAAAAGCCCTTACAGACATCGATTCTTTACGTCCTTGGACCTCGAAGAATGCAAGCCAAAGCAAGTCTGTGAGCTCATTATTGAGCTTCACAGTAAGCAGGAATTACTGGATCGCACCGACGAAAATCTTGTGCTGGACGCAGCCTATCTTTTCGAGCACAGAACATTACTCCCCCCTGACGGTGCCCCGGATATATGTTTTATCAGCCGGGCGTCCGGGAAGCAGATGAGGGCAAAGTCCGAAGTCATTTATTTCATCGACCCCGACGTCCAGCCGAGTCTCATACAAACGTACAAGGACACGGAGGGAAGCCCGTTTGCGGTACTCGACCCCAAGTACGAAGCATCCATTTGTAGGGGCGAAGAACATGTCATCCAAGAGTTTCATCGGTGGCTCTTGCGCTCAAAATATTCCTGTTTTCGGCCAGTACCAATTCTCGTACGCAACGGCGAGCTCACACCCGAGTGGTATTTCCTTAAAAAAAACACAGTTCACTTACTCCTGACTGTCAAGTTCCACTGTAATAACGGTATCCTGCACCCAAGGCTTATAAAGGCCGTGACGGAGCTGAAGGTGAAATCACGGGGTGTCGCGGACAAGGCGCTTGGCCCTATGGGCCTCTCTCGCATGACAATGAGGGCACTGGGCACTTTGGCCCTTCCCACGAAGGAGCTCATGCAGAAGTGTCCCCATCTTGACTTTGCCCAGCTGCATAATCCAACGAAGGAAGCTTGGGGGTTCCTATCAGCATTTAATGTGATAACAACTTGCGATACAACTGCTTGGTTGGCAGAGCTCAAAGCCATCAGCCGTCTTCCCGCCGATCAAGTAGACAACAAAGCTGTTCATGCAATCTACCGAGAATTAAGCCAGGTCAAAAGTTCGGAGAAGGATGACGTCAGGGAGATTAGGTGATAAGAGCAGTTTCAGTTGGCTAGCATTTCGATACTAACACATCCAACAGAAAAATATTCGGGAGTCAGCCTCTGGTATTCGTTGCGAAATCTAACCAATCAGAACCGAAATGGATAAGCCACAACGACTGCGTATGGAGGGCCGAGCTACCTCTGAAGAGGGTTGCTAGGCTTGGTTCACGCTATAAGGACTGTAAGGCCTTGTTTCGTGGTTATCTTGCGGTAAAGTCGGCTAGCATCCAAGACGTTGTCGATGAACTTTGTCTCCTAGGGGATGAAGAATGCAACGATTTAGCGGTACGCTTTGAGGAGCTAGTGTCTCTGCTGCAAAGCTTTTATTCCAAGGAGTGGCTTCCTGATCAGCAGATAAGAAGAATTCGAGCCGCACGGGTCTTTCCCATCGTCCCGGGCCAAGATACTTCACAGGAAGAAAACGATGTTCAGCTATGCTCTTTGGACAGTGAGAATTGGTATATTCCAGACAAGTCGACCCTCTACTATGCCTTCCGTGGCGAGGTGGCGCTGCTTGATGTCTCACCCAAGTGGGTACAGTCGGTAATCAGCCTACTGGAAGCTCTGGGATGCAATAGCAGGTTTCTCTCCAAGGTTGTTACAGAGACTGTGAAGCCTGTAGGCGATCGCATACCGAATTTTCAGGTCCAAGAGAGTCTGAAAATTCGACTGAGACACATTTCTTGGTGAGTCTCTTTGCAAACCCGTTATTACAGGTATTTACTTATCAAAATGATACCAGTCTGTCATCAGAGGGGGATGCAGAACACACCGAAGAAATCTCACGGGTCCATGTTTGGTCCGTGGCTTCGCTACGAGTGACGAGACACCTGCGCTGCGGCTCAGATGACATTACAGTCAATGATGATAACGAGGAATCCGTCAGCATCCAGGAGAAGGACGACAAAACTCATATCTATATTCGAGAAGACCTGTCACCATCAGAAGCCAAGACCAACTACACGATTGTAGAGCATTTTTCCGAACTCTTCGAGATAAGCAACGACAACAGCAATCTGGTTAACCTTCTTATATACTCCCCGATTGAAGACTTGCCCAGAATTATGGAGATGCATGATTTATACGTCCCAGAGGAACAAAATGACGATAGTGATGCCGACACCCAGAGTGCTGGCTCTGACGATGATTTAGCCTCGGAAAGGTCTAGTGACGATAGCGACGATAACAGAGTTCAAGAGGGCGAAAATCTAGAAGTAGAAGGCGACTATACTCTGCCTGCTTCTCTTGGGTCGAATGAGGTACCACTTTTAAGAGACATCTTCCCGTCTCACAAGGCGATATCGGACAGAATTAAGGAGAAAGCCGTAATCTTTCACATGTCTGACTCGCTCGTTGCAAGGCTTCCAGCTTCCGCGGAGTCCTCTACGCCAAATAGCATGCCTACAATTTCTCTTCCGATACGAAGCCAAAGGAATAACCCGGGACCCGAATACACTGTTTCTGTTGTGTCAGCTTCGGCGGCAATGACCCACCAGCCCATTCGCTATAGACCCGTCGTCATGGCCGATCGGCGCGGTGCGACATCATCACGTCAACCATCACCTCCTGGATCCAGGGACGACCCTCTATCAGTAAGAAACATTCGATATAGGCAGATTGGATACCGCGGGGAGCTCTTTGTAATTACATCTTCTCCCTGTTCTGCATGTTTCTTGCTAACGAGCACACTAGGTTTATGAGATTTTGAGTCGAATCGTGGGTTGGGGTGCCGAAAACTGGACGAGCAAGATGCGCCGAGATGCGGGCTACGCTTCCTTTACCGGGCTCAGTGAGAAAGATTTTGCAGATTTCACGTATTTAGACGAACGTGAGTTTATGAAAGAGGCGCTACGAGCGGCTGGCGTTCCGTTGCGTGCCGGGTGGTCCCACAGCACCACGTACCATCTAGAGGTTAAAACCACCCAAGGGCACTGCGCTGAACCGTTTTTCGTGAGCCAAAATCAGGTCGACCTGGTGAGCCTCTCGAGGACCAGAACTACCCCACCGCTATAGGATCGGATCCGCTGACCTTTGAACAGATGCGTCTTTATCACAACAGAGACAGCGACGCATATATACTCCTTAGAGTATTCAATATCGACGGGGAGCGGCCAGGAATCAAGTATTTCTCTAACCCGTGGGCTCTCTACCTGAATGGAATCCTCGAGTTCCGATGCCCTCCGAACCAATCCTACAACGTCTACCAGAAGATCGAAGCCGAAGGTAACGACTCCGTAACTAGTACACATTCTGGATTATTGGCATAGAGATGCTTCTTAATCCAACTAATATAACTCGTTTTCTTAGATAGTCTTTCATGTCTAATATTCTACCATATTGCCATCACCTTCTCAATATCTTCCTTGCTCTAGATCGCGTCAACTATTGACTCGGCCAAGATAGTAACTACACAGCATTCTTCTCGAGTGCGGCTCAGCTTGGATGTCTCACTGGCGTAGGACTCATGGTCAAGCACGTTGTTGGTGGCGGAAAGGCATACCGGTAAAGTCTTGACAGGTTGGTGATGATGAACTTACTCCGCGATTCTCGGAGGCAAGCCGGCGCACTTTACAGCGGGTGCAGGCAAGGCGTGTAGTCCCGACGTCGCCAGCGAGCAGATCACGTGTTTTGCAAACCTCACGGATCAGTCTTTAGACAGCTTGGTGACCTGCTCGCCGAAGAGGGTGATTAGAGGCGTTATGTCCGAGGCAAAGTTGTTGTTAAAGTCACTACAGTCGCTCGGGCTTGAGTTAGGCGCGGCGTGAACAAGCCGACGAGCGCCATGAAGGCAACAGTCGCCGTTGCCGCCACGAAGCTCTCAAAGGGCATGGCGAGACTCATTGCGACAGGGTATACGGCAACACAGGTATGCCGGTTGCGTCAAACTACGGGGGCGGGGTTCTAAGTGATTGCCGTTGGGGAGGAACGGGCGGATCGCATCACGACCAGGCTGGGAGAGCAGGGTGGGGAGGAAGCAGATATTGGAAGAGAAGGTGGTGGAACTCCTCAACAGTCCCCGCTTCAGCCTTAGAGGTCAGAGGATGTGGTGTGTATCGATTGGCCATATGCGTTCTCCGGACACAATTTGGTCGCCAGCCTTTGTTAGTCTTGTCGGCAATCCATATTAACCCAGTTTGGAACCTAATTAGTCCCGCCTCCATGTTACTGGCTCTCCGATGGCAGTTAACGTGCATTAGTGTGACACCCACAAACGAGTGCGCGGGGGCTCGGGTTCGATCTATCACCAACTCTGAGGATGACGAATTGTGAACGTTATGATATCGAGCGCGTAGTCGCATGTTTCAGGGGCCAAGGGGCGCTGTTGATAAGTGGGACTTCGAACTGCTTCAAGCATACGTGTACGTTACAGCAGGACCCATCCTTTTTTGTTAGGAGTGATAGTAAAGAGTTCGCGGTGTGTCAAGGATGAGCGGGAATGAATCTGTATAGCTACCTTTGTAACCCCTTAGCCAGGGACACTCATCCGCGTGAACGCGCTTTAGCAGATAGTGCAACTGGTGCATTCGTCTCGTGTTGTAGCGAATCACAACAGTGCTGGTGTGGGATGGCCTTCGCGGCAGCCAAACAATAGCTGAGGAACAATCCAGCGAAGGCTCGCCGGAGAAGTAGTCTAGCAAGGCTCTTTGGGTTGCTGTTGAAAACCTTTGGTTCCTGCAGTTTTATTCTAAACATGCTATGGAGCCCATAAATGCTATTCACATGCTGCTATGATATCAAGGTAGGCAAGGACGACGTATATTTCCCCATACTCCCGACACACATGTAGTATCTATCCCACCGACCGCTACGAATGCAGCATCGCTACAGCTAACTCTACTCCGGCTGATTTTGCTCTCTCAACCAAGTCGGGCGCCAAGAATGCAGGAGTCAAAAGCCCGCCCTTGGTCTGGCCCAGTAGGCTCCTCGTATATAGCAGTGAGGCAGCGGCCTGGGCCAAGAATAACGCCGTAAGATGGTATGTCCCGCCAAAGGGATATGCAAAAGACGCATACACCCGCGGTGGCTCAGCCCCATCTTTCTGGCCATCTGCTATCCCCACTGCCTCAATCTCTACTCGCCTTTCGCCGTCTCTGAGCGGGCCCTCTCCGGGTGCCGGAAAAGCTTTCCTGAGAAGGTTGCGGACTGGTCCTATAGACAATGCCCTATTTGTAAGTCCATTTCTTATCCCTCGAGTAGCTCCGCTGATGGTAGAAGCCGACTCGTATTCGTGATACTGGAAGTTCTCGCCATAATATTTGCCGCTATCGAGCAACGCCCACGTCCGGTTAATAAATGCCTGGTTTTGCGCTGCCCCAACAGATGTTGCAGAGAGTGAACCGAGTTTGGGGTCATGTCTCATGCCCAGTCGGTTCGTTTTAGCGTATGGATGCTTGCCCTTTAGCGGCGATAATATCCAAGGTGCTTCATACGCAGTATCTGCTTTTTTATTCGGTTTGGCGAGTTCATCAGTTATAGCCTCCATTGTTCCTCCGCTCGGGTCCATGCTGTCCTTGTTCGTCAGAGCCTATCGTATGTAATCTGGATTCAGGGGGGTCTTACGGTATCTCCTTTATAGATAGCACAACCTCTTTTGTCTTGAAAGATGAAGCTCTCTCTAACTCTTGTACCAGCGCCCATGTTATCAAGTCTTGGGGGGCACTCATGGCTCCAGCGGCTAGGATCACCTGTCTCGTGGTGAGTAGGAGCACTGAGATGGGTAGGATAGATTGGAAGT
This sequence comes from Thozetella sp. PMI_491, assembly GCA_021432635.1. Taxonomy (NCBI): domain Eukaryota; kingdom Fungi; phylum Ascomycota; class Sordariomycetes; order Chaetosphaeriales; family Chaetosphaeriaceae; genus Thozetella; species Thozetella sp. PMI_491. Next base: position 901,014 of record MU270033.1, read on the forward strand.
TACAGCAACTCCCGCATCTTCAGCCGCTTTGTGGTATTTTGGAATAAGTGAGCGCACAGACTGTGTACCGCCGTTTCTGCAAGGAAGGTTAGTAAGGAAGGACAAGGAAACGCTTCGGAGACAAGAACCACTTGGACATTGCATACGTATCGACGTAATCAGTTCCAGCCTCGATGCAGGCATCCATAACTACTTCCCCGACGAGGAAATACAGCACCACGCTGATACAAACTTTGGCTTTCTTGACCACTTCAAGAACTTGTGCCCGCTCATCCAGTGATACGATCTCGACTTCTTTATTTTTAATTAGTTCTGGTACGCGGAAGCAGCAGACCGGGTCACTTTAGTCGAAGATGCCTACTAGGTTGTTCACGATTTGGATCCAATTTCCGAAGCTTCTCGCTGAGGGCCTTCAATTTAGCTTCGGACCGCCCCGCGATGGCCCATCGCAGATCGGCCGGGAAGTGCTGAGTAATGTGTTCGGCTGTCAACGCGCCGGTGAAACCGGTAGCGCCGAGTAGGATGATATCATAGTCCCTCTCGTGTTGTGTAGGTGTCATTTCGTCGCTGTCATGTATTCATGTTAGCATGTAGAATCAGTTCGAACTACCTACGGTAAAGGGCAGACAGCGAGGCTTTTGACAGGTGAGCTCGTTAGCGTGCCAGAGAAGCTCGCTCGCGTAATTGCACCGACTGGACCCACTCCGGTTTCCTTCCCCAATGCAGGAGTCACACCGAGCAAATTGGGCCGTGGCCCACTGGAGTCGGAGAACATGGGAATGTCCGGCCTGGTGACCGCACTTAGGTGGTCAGGCTTTTGCACAATCACTCCCGTCAGTCAGCCACTGGCAATGATGTCTCTGCTTCGGGGGTATACTTTACCATAAAAAGCAAAGTCGCTCTAGAACCAAGCGCCAAGTACCTAAGAAGATTAATACAGTAGTGGCGACGACTGTTCCAAGGCGGGGCATGTGAGCTGGCCAGGATCCAGGTCGTTTGACCTTGGTTCGAGCTGGAATGGCGAGGTCGGTCGGTGTGTGCAGGATGCCCGGGATGCTGATCAACGACAGGCCCAGTGTCTTCAAAGTCAATTTGCGGGCGATAAAACTGGGGGGTGTTTTCTTTTTCTGTTTCTTGTGTTCCACATCATTCTTGTAGAGCTCTAGACCTGTTCTTCTTTATATTAGTCACAAGCGTATACTCCATCCATCTTAAGTACTTCGGTGAAGATGATACAACAGACGTCGTTATCGCCGCTATCATGGCACAGGATCGGATCATTCGCGCACCAACGATTACCTCCCGGAAGATAAGCTTCGATACTAGCACCTCATCTTCCCCAAAAAATGTCGTTACTGTGGTCTGCTCTTTTTAAAATGCTCCGAAAGGCGTCTAGCGCAACGCCTTGGCCTAGTATATGCCTTGTTAGGCATCTGGAGTTCAACACGAGCACTAAACCTGCTAGTAACCTGGATGACATAGCGTCAGAGTTAACAGAAGGTAATGCCGAGAAAAGCCGCCTCCCAGAAGCATCGAGGGCGTCAGACCGTTTTTAGAGAAGATACCGCATGTTCTGTAAATTCCTTCTTCACAGCTCCAAGGCAAGTTCCAGGGAAATTTCATATTCAAAACTCGCTAGACTGGGCAAATTTGGCCCTTCACAAACCCCTCTCCCTTTAGCGTTTCGGAAGATGCGAAAATGAACGATATAGTGCCTAGCAAGCTACCTAGACCCACACCATAGACCTACGAAATCCCAGGCCCTTTCAGATCAGGCCCTGACTCTTACACGAACGGGCATTTTATCTTTGACATGTGGTGTCCCGCTGGGGTTCACCTGATAGCACCGCTTTCCGAACACCATCTCTGGCTTGGCTCCTTTCCTACCACTGTTTCAAAGTTAGTTCATCGTCTGCAACTTGGGCAGGGGTCAAAAACACTTACCATGCGGCATCCCACTCCTCGTATGCTTCCTCCACATCCAGTTCCTTCAACACGAGAGCCAAGACCAGCTTGATCTCTACCATGGCTATATGCTGCCCGATGCAGTCCCGAGGCCCGAGCTCGAACGGCCGCCATCCGTTCCGAGGAGGGTGCATTGGATCATTTTCGTCTGTGATGAGCCATCGCTCTGGCACGAACTCGTCGACTCGCGGCCACAAAGCTGGATCTCGGTGGATAGCCCAGTTTGCATCCCACACTGAGAACCCTTCGGTAGGGAACTTCATTCCCTCGTACTTGGACCCCGGGGGGCCGTAGATCTCAAAACTCGCGGCGCCATCGCGGTAAGTTCCGATGTTTGTGTGTACCCGTAATGTCTCCCTAATTACCGCATTGGTGTATGTGAGCGAGTTGACAAGGTTGGGATTCTCCCTGAGCTTTGCGGCAGCCGAGGCTGCTGTATGCTCGGGGCCGAGAACGGTGTCTATCTCCGCTCGGAGCTTCTCGAGGCATTCGGGGTGGTTGATGAGGGAGTGTATGACCCAGCAGATGGTTGATGCCGTAGTGTCGTGCCCGGCAAAGAAGAAATGCTTGGTCTGGTTGACGGCAATGTTGATAAATCGGCTGTCTGGTTTCCCAGATGAATCCTTCTCATCCTCAAGGCTCTTGACGAGAAGGCGCATGAATTGGTTCTTCTCCATCTTATCGGCGGGATTGAACGCTTCGCCAATGCGCTTCTTCAGATGAGCAAGGATAAAATTGTTCATGATGCGGTTGTAGTGCCACAGCATAGCCTGTCGCCATGGGTTATACAAGTAAAACACATCGAAAATACTGACGTAGCCCCGCAGCCAGGAAAGATTGTTGATCAGAGCATTAGAAAAGGGGCTGAGCTCTCCGGACTGCTCATTCAAGTGCGTGTTACTAAATAGCGTCAGCAGCTTGCTCTGTTCCCAGCGGCGCAAGATAGGAATGCTACCCAGTCATCGGAACTCACAGCAGATATCTCCCCATCACGTCCAGAGTCAGCTTGGTGCCCATCTCCTCTAGCTGACAAGGTGCGCCCCAGTTGCCGTTTTCACCAACCGCCTTCCTCAGGCTCTCAGCGAAGACCTCAATCTCACCCACGAGCATTGGGATGTGTTCTGTGATGATGCCGGGGCTGAACCCCGGGCTCAACCGCTTCCTCCAAACCTTCCACTCCGCTCCTTCCAAGGTCGAGAGGTCTAGGGTCTTGGTCAATGGATACAAGTAGGACCTGACGGGGAGAGCCTTGCGAAGGGTGCCTTCTTGTGTGAATTGGCTGGAGGTCGAGATATTTAAGCTGGCAAGCATCGGGCCCGCAAAGGGCCACATGTCGATGTATACTACTGGCGGGCACTCGTCGAAATCTGGGAACAGTTCCTTCCACTTCATCCTTATCATGAGTGCTAGGTAGTCAAAATGGGCGTCTTTAGGAAGACCGCCGAGCAACTCTCCGACAACAATGAGGTGCCCGAATATTGCAGAGTGTTTCATCATTGGCTTTCCAAGGGTATCGACGTAAGCACCCACGTTGGCCTTTAGGAGACAGGTCGCAACTCACAATGCCTCGTTTTTGCAGTGCGCGAAACCGTGTCCGCACCTGGTAACCACGAATCACCAGATAGGACACCAGCGACGCAAATAACACGATCAACGCGTTTGTCGCAAGCCCCAAAGGGTCAACGGCACCGAGAAGCCCCATGTCGAAGGGGTGGTTGGGGTAGGAAATAGAGTACGGTATTGAGGCTGAGAGAAAGAAGGTGTCAAAATCAAAATTGTGAATCCGGGTGGCACACACTGTCGACATGGGGGGGTTGGAAGCGGCAGAGCTGCTGGTGCAACCGTGTGGTATCATTACCCCAGACTGTGTAAGATCATGCCCAACTTGTTTCAGCGACGCTGGAGGCGACAAATCCTCGAGCTGCCCAGCCCCTACAAAAGTTCTGCCAACACCTAATAAGGGTTTGTCGCGTAGGAGCACAGACGACAGCGATGCATCCATAGTGGCATGCTGGCAGAATTCTCTTCTTTGAGTTTCAGGAGGCTCTCCCGACTGCGACCAGCCGCCTGGTTTAATTGTAGGAGAGGGAATGTTGAGAACGCCAAGGCGCAAATCTTGGGAGCTATGCAGTGCCAGACTAAAAATCGATTGTTTTGCTTGCTTTTTGTCGTAAATATTGTACACCCCTGCCCACGTGTGCCAATCTGACAAATTAAACCAGGGGGTTTGATTCCGCACTGTAGACCGAGACTTTCTATTTCAGCAAAGAGTTCGTCTTCGAAGTTGGGACCGGAAAAAACTCTTGGTTAGGAGGCAGTGTGAAGGCATGTACGGTACAAAGGAAATGCCAGCGATGCCAACTTCTAGAAGTTCTGCCATGGTTCCTATTTGTCCTGCCAAGCGCCAGCCGAGCGGGCCGCGGCGCAGAGGGAACGTAACGCAACTACGGCGCATTGCATAATAGTGAGATGAAGTATATACCCCGGAAATGCTTGTGCTCCCTGCCGCCAGATTTCTCCACCTCCAATCTCCATCGTGGATCACGACGTCGTGCCTTGCATGTGCGGATACGACTACTGCACCCACAAACGCTCCCTAGCACACGGAAGCTCCACCTACGACGTAGTAGCCCGTGCATCCCTGGAGGTTCTCAACCCTGTTGGACTTTTACACTCTAATCTTAGAAAGATTGTTAGCGTGGGAATGTTGGGCTAGGGTCGGCATAACCATATGGAGTTCCTGGGTGCTCAAGAACACCGAGAAAGAGCATAGGTCATCAAATCTATGGGTTGTAATTAGAAGAGGGCAGTGCTGGGCCGCCCGCTCGTTCAGCGTCAAAGGATTTTGGTAGAGGGTGCGATCAAGGCATGTCTAGGGGTGTAGGCAAGAGCCAGCAGTACAAACAGCAGAATCTGGGTTTAGTCAGACCTTTGCCGTAAGTGGCAGAGCCCCTACTAAACAGCCTCTAAACAAACAAGCTTTACTAGACGATAGTAGTCAAGTTCGTGCTGCATCTAGCAGCTCTACCTAAACTGACATTTCACCAAGCACTTGTTGCCTCGGCTCGACCGTTGTCCGTTGTGGGTGGCGGGCTTGTAGTCTCGCTTCGCCCAGGGAGCCACAGCGAAGGCCCAAAAGAAGCACGTGGGCTTGCTAGTGCGGAAACAGCCAGGTAACGAACACGTGCTAGTGAAGACTTTTGACCGTCGGACCGATAGCTTCGAATCTGCAACAATAGGGTTCTGGAACAATGGACGCCTGCGGCTCGTTTATGGATCATGGGCCCAACTTCAGCCGAAAGGTTGCCCTCTCTCAAAGACCATGATGCTCTTTTGTACCGGTGACGGTAGGCTATTCTCCAGAACATAACATACACGATGATAAGGTTGCCGGTCTCAGAACTTCAGCAAGACTTTATTACAATGCGTATCCACATCATTAGTAGCGCCTACACAACCATGCCGACATTGACAGTCTCCCAGGCGCCGAGCATATGAACAAAAGGGAGTGCTAACCGTTCCTCTCCTCTACAAAATGACTTTGGTATCCTCGGCGCAAACAACCCCTGTCGAGTGAGAAACTAGGCCGAGCCGCCGACGCGAGCCCTCTGCTCCTCGTAGTCGATAGCATCGGAGTCCTTGCCCCGAGTCTCAGGGACACAGAAGTAGGTAACAACGGCTCCGAGAAGCTCAAAGGCGAAGAAGATCCACAGGACACCGCTGAGGCCAATGGAGCCAGGGTAGGTGGCGTGGTCCTTCTGCGACCACCAGTTGAAGCCAATTCCAGATAGGATGGCACCGAGCTTTCCAACGGCAGCGCAGAAACCGTGGGCGAGACCACGCACGCGCGAAGGGAACACCTCGCCGGGGATGATGAAAGTGGTAGCGTTGGGGCCGAAGTTGAAGAAGAGCTGGGCGATGATGATGAGGGCAAACCGACCGCCGGAGGGGAGGCTGTCGTTAGCACCAGCCAGGATGCCGAACATCAGGGCGGTGACAAGGAAACCCTGGATCTGGATCCACCTGCGGCCGAGCAGCTCGATGAAGGCAATGGTGAGGAAGTATCCGGGGACGTAGCCCGCGACGGCAATGATCAGGTTGCCCTCGGCGTTCCTGAGAAGGTAGTCGTACGGGCTGTTGCCAGTGTTGTAGCCGATATCCGTCAGGATGACCGACTGGTTCAGGTTGATGCCGTAGAAAGCGACATCGACCAGGAACCACGAGAAAGCGCAGCCGAAGAGGGTCAAGGCGTGGCGGGGCTTGCTGAAATACTCGATGAAGGCGGCGAACTGCACAGACTTCGAGGGCTCAGTCGCAGCAGCCTCGACAATCGAGATGCGGCGATCGGGAACGCTCTCAGGGTCGGAAGCCTCAGGCTTGGTCGGGGTATCGTCCGAAGAGCTCAGGGAGTTGAGCGAAGACTTGGCAACCGAAGACAGCTCGATGCTCTGCTTGAACTTGCGAGACTCGGGCATGGTGAGGCGGAAGTAAAGCAGAGCGAAGCAGGGGATCAGGGCGAGACCGATCTGGAGGCGCCAGATGGCATCAATCTGGGAGAAAGCGCCGCTGGTCAAGGGACCCTTGAAAATGGCCAGCAAGATGCAAGTGACAACGGAGGCAGCGAGAGTGCCCTGGGATCTCGAGTTAGTCAACTGCAACTGCGAGGCGGGGGCGGGGGAATCATTCCGCAACACTTACCCAGCCTTGGTTGCTGAAAATCCAGCCAAGCATGCGACCGCGGTTGTGCAGAGTCGAGCGCTCAGCGACGATGGCAGCAGACATGGGGTAGTCACCTCCAATGCCAATTCCGAGGAGAAGGCGGAATCCGAAGAGCCACCACATCTTGGAGATGCCGTCCTTGAGGCCGGCGACGCCCTTGACGGGCAGCGAGATGACCATGATGATGCCGACGATGGCGATAATCAATTCCTTTCCGTAGACAAACTTGCGGCCGAACATGTCGCCCAGGAAGCCGAAAGACACCTGGCCGACGACATTGCCAATGTTGGCGGCGGCGTTGACGGCGCCACGGGTCAGGAAAGGAATGGTGGGGGGCGACGGCTTGGTGGTGGCATCGACGTCGACGCTATTGAAGAACTCGTAGGCCCAAATGGGGGAGGCCAGATTGACGATGAACAGATCGTACGAATCCAGCATGAAGCCCACACCGCAAATCAGGTAGAGCTTGAAATCGGCCCAGCTGAAGGCCTTTTTCGGGTTCAAGGCCTCGTACTCCTCGAGGGTGATGATTTTGCCATCCTCGTCCTTGCGAGTGTACGCGTGCTCTTCCCAGACGGGCATTTTGGCGGCAGTTGCAAAGAAACGGGCGTTCGCGCTGCCAAGATATGTCTGCCAAGCAATATAGGTCCGCCAAGCGATGACTGCCGGAGCGAGTTCTGCCAAGAGATGGCCAAGAGATGGTTGCCAAGCAGCCAAGAGCTGAGCCCGCCATGGACGAGAAACATGACCGGATATATAGGGGATCGCAGGTGCCCACAAGCCAAGAACGCGGCGTTGCAATTCGGTCAAGACGGGTCGAGACGTCGTCCTATAAAATCCCCAGCCTCAGCCACGTGCGCGGATAGCCTGGCTTACCTCTGCTGGGGCCACCTGACGGGTTTGCTGGCGGGCAAGTGGCGTCCGAGCTGGCGGAGGCGTCCGCGCGACGCCATTGGCTGGAAAAGACGCGCAGTCCAACCTAACCCAGGAATCCTGCCCAGCGCTGCATGACTGCTCGGTCGCGGAAATGGCGAAGGAGCCTCTCCACCGCAGCTGCAACGGAAGGGACGGTTCATTGGAGCTAGTAGCTCCAGTCTGGGTTATTCCCGCCGCGCTCATTCCCTTTTATTCTGTCACCTTTTTTTTGCCATCGCCGAGGCAGCGCTTAGGTACCTACCCAACTAAACTACCGTACCTTACTTCGTACCCGGACGAGGCACCCGAAGAGAACGAGGCCGAGGGCCCTTCTCCGAATTCCGCCCTTGCCCGCTTCTTCGCTCGTCTAGCCCGCCCTGCGCTCTAAGCTAGATACCGACCATCCGTCACACTCTACGACAATCAGTCCCTGGCGGCAGCGCCGGTGCGGGAAGCTAAAATGGCCCCGCAACTTACCCAGTCCATACGCAGCTGCAGGTCGGCCCGCGTGCCAGACCTGCGGAACCGCAGCCCCCTCCTCAACCCCCACTGTGTACCCACAAAAGGGCAAGAGGGTTGCTCCTCTGGGACGTCTGTGGAATATTTCTCACATCTAGTGTTTCTCTCGTCCGCTCCAGGGCTTCGGTCAAGCTTCCCTGCCGAGCTAGCCGGCATTCTTTTTTAAAAGTCTGGGATTGCCCGCCCTGGCCAGCTGTCGTCGGTCAAGCATAGCTCATGGGGCTCGCCTCGCCTGGCCTCGCCTCGCGCCCAAGGATGGTCCGACCGGTCCTTTCTCGCCCCAACCGCGAAAAACAACACAAAAAAAAAGAGTGAAAACGTGACTCTGTGAAAGGGACATTGCAATCTTGCGCTAGCGCGGATGAATACGGCGGGAAACGTGCCACCGAGACCGTCCTCTCTTTCCGTGCTAATACCGGTGGTGTTCCAGCGACGGCACCGCACGCATGCCCGCATTAGGCGCTGCCTGTTGGACAAGCCCAAACCGACCAACGTCGGTCCGACAGCGCTGCACCTTCGCATCTTACTATAGCCAAGGACGATAGACAGTTTCAATTTCAGCTACAAGCTCACGTTGTAACATAGTTGCCACCGCTAGGCCTCGGAGTCATCGTCCAGCGATAGCTGCTTCAACTGCTCAGCTAGACTCCCCCCCGCTGCTAACTCTGGGTTGGTCATTCCTAGCTCTAGATCTATAATCCACCCCGCAGCTATCGTCCTGCGACTGTTGATTTTGTCGTACTGCGCCTCTATCTCCTCTATATCCCGCGCTATGCGACGTGCTTTCACGTTGCTGATTGCGTTGTCGCGTAGTGCAACGGCCAGCACGCCCTTGGTAGCTGAGCAGAACGCCGGGTACGACGCAGAAAGATCTTCTAGTGCGGCAATGCAGAGGTCAAAATAGAAGTGCCACTCGGGGCTACCACCCACACGCTTCATGGGCGGCGCGGTACGTGCGTCGTTGACTACGGCGTTGGCTGTGTACATGGCGCTAGTGTGCCAAAATACTGAGAGCGTGCTAGGCTTGTACTTTAAGCGGTAGATGAGGAGCAGCCGCTTGAGCTGATTCACTGAGGCCGTATAGATGGCCTGTGGGGTGGCATCGGGGGACGCCATGAGGCTCAGGGTCTCGCTGCCGCTGGGGGTCGCGAGGAACATGCGAAAGATGTCGGTTACTAAAGCGTGGAAGTGGATACTAGGCCAAACGTGTCAGCATGCGCTTAACCAAGGCCCAAGATGCGGGCCAAGAAGTCGCCCCGGACTTACTGCATGATCATGATGCCTTGGCTACTCTGTTCGCTTCTCGCCATGCTGAGCGGCAGATCTTCGGCCCATTTTAAGAGCCGCTGGTACAAGCTCGCGGCAACCGCGACGGTGATCCTCTCAGGCGGCAGCCCCCTTGGATCGCCAAAGTACTTCCACATGATATCGTTCATGATTATCCGTAGCTCGCATGTGCGGTCAAAGACCTCAGCGTGTTGGGCGATTTTATCGACGCTGCCATCCTTGGCGCCACCGTCTAAACGCTCTACTTCTCCCGGCATTGGCAGCAGTGGCGGCACTTCGATATCGACTACGTGGTAGTGCATGTTATGGAGTCTGTGGTATTAAGAATATTAACGTACTTGCCGCAAGGCCCGACGATCTGCTCGCCAAGGTGGGGGAAAGGGGGGGGGGACAGACACTACCCAGTTGAAGGTGCCCCACGCCGTGTAGGAAGCCGCTCGTCTCCACTCTAGATGACCGTTCAGCCAGCTGTGAGCAGATTCACATCGGTACCGCACGCCAAAGAGCCCCATTTGCTTGCCTATCTTGACCGCTTCCTTGGTGCACTTGTCGGCAAGGTCAAGCTGGCCATTGGTGATGGATGCCATGATGAGCACCTGCAGAGCAGCTACCGTAGTAAGCGTGTTTCGCTGCTTCATCTGGGAGTTCAGCTTCAATGCCTCATTGTAGAAGGCGAAGGCTAGGTCTGGCATGGCCTGGCTGAGAGGCGTATATATTTGCTGGGTGAGGGTTAGTCCAAGCGCCTAGTCGAGTCGGTGTGGGGACCAGGACTTTGGCCAACGTACACAACTCCAGGCCAAAATGGCGTTGACCAGCATTGAGGAACAAAACCAATGGCGGCCGCAAGCGAGATCCTCGACAAAGAGATCAACTTCCACGGATGGCATAACCTCGTACTCGGTGTCAAAGTAGATGGAAATAAGGCGGATGGCAAGCTCGTTTGGTATCTGGACAGTAGTCCATGCGGCAATGTCGACATCCCGCAGACGTTCTCTGAACAAAGGTCGCGAGAGAAAAGACGGCGGCATCACAACTGCAGAACAACCATCCAAGTCCGGGGACAGGGATAGGTTGAACTCGGGGCCAGCCAAAGCCCTTTGGGTCCCTCCCGTAGGCGAGTCCCGGCCGTACGAGCTGCTCAGGTGGTCAATATCGAGGTCGAACCTAGACTAGCATCCCGAAACTGGCTTAGATAGCTCTTGCAACCTAGGGGGTGGGGCTTTGTCCGTAGCATGGCGAGGGTAGATCTTACCGGTGGAGGGGCGTCCTCTTAGCTCTGAGAATGCTGTGGAGGGGGAGGTCATCTGCGAGCAGAGGCACGAGTACCGGGTACGCGATCGGGTGCCGGGTGGTGAGCTCAAACTCGGCCTGGGTCTCGGTGGCCGGGAGCAGGGCCCGCAGGGTCTCACGCTCGGAGATTTGGCGTGGCCGGCTGAGCGCTGCGTCGTATCCGCGTGCGCACAATGCCTGGAACAGCTCTGCAGCTTGGTCGCTTGATAGGGCGTCTAAGACACGCGTGATCCCCCCGGACTCCATGTCCCGGGAGCTGATGGTGATCTTGCGCCGCACGCTGTAGTTGCATGCCAAGTTGCGGCGGACGCACATCGAGCACTTGGGACGCTGGCGGTCGCACTGCGGGAGTGGTTAGTCTTGCGGGCCGACCGGTTATGTCCGGACGGCTGGGTACCCGGTTGGACTTGCCTTGGCTTTGCGTGACTGGCACAGGTCGCATGGAATGGACCGCTTGACGCGCTGGGAAGAAGCTGAAGAGGACGGAGAAGAGGACGATGAGGATGACGGGTATGGAGACTGCGAATCCGAGCTTCCGCTATACGTCGGGGGTGTGCGCCAAGCATAGTCTGGTGCGCGTAGCACGGATTGAAGCGACGACATTTTTTCTTTCAATGGGGTCTGCCTGCACGGTTACCGGCGGTCGGTGTCAACGGTGAACATGCCGTTGGCCGTCCGCCAACGAGCAGATATTTGATCACCGCTTCAAAGGGGGGTGGGGGGAGTGGACAAGCTTGGACTGGAACTCGATGACTAACAAAGCCCTGGTTGCTTTTTCCTTCCTCTTGTGCACTTAAGCGAGGGCAAGCTGAAGATGTCTGGAGCGTAGAGGCGGAATCATCCAATACAATGGCTTTGGCTAAGACATTGGGAACGCCTTGGACGAGCGAGCATGTGTCGAGCCCCGCTTTTTCGTGGAAACTTGCTGCTTCGCCCAAGTGGCTTTGAAATCTTTGCTCAGCCTTGTAACACCATGGCGCGTGGAAACCATTGCTTTTCGATTTACCGACAGGAAAAGGCTGCGATAGAGCGTTCTCGATCGCGCGGGAGAGAATCTTGGCTGGGCGGCAGCGATTCTGGGCCTACCCATTTGCGCGCATTCCGTGTTACGAGGTCGGCCTCTAAGCTCCTAGCAAGAGAGGTGGGCACACTCGAGCGGCAGCTTCTTTCACCGAAAAGTTCTTTGAGGTAGTTATGCGGTCTTCACCGGATCCGCCAGCCTGCTGTTGTGCCTCGCACCCTTGGGTGTTTTACTGATTGGCCAATCGAGTCTTCCTCGATCGGGTCGATTGCTCGTGATACTGCTTACTGAGGACATGTTTCATAGCCCTCGTGGCAAGGTCGGGCACGACATGACTCTAATGCTGAGAACCTCGAGCTTTGGGCCTTGTCCCTCTCGAGGTATTTCCTCGGTCGCGCCTCTCAATTTTGCGATTGGTTAAGGTACGGCACGAATGTGGGCACCCCAGGCTTCCAAGACCCCACGGAGATGCCTAGTGATGTAAGTGGATGCCTGCCCTGTCTCATTGCCGCCTGCCATGTGCGATCTGCACGGAATTCGCCAAGCCCGGCTCACAGGACTAGGCCAGTTTCGAAAGGGGAAAAAAAAACTATACACGTATACAAAAATGAGGTTCTCCAACCATTGTACATGCGATAGATTGATATAGGGCGGTTTTTACCTTGAAGCACGGTTGCAGTATTGCAAGTCATCGAGGACTGCGACCGTCTTCGCGGTTTGCGGGGGAGAGCAAAAAAGCCATCCCCACCCTGCGGCAGATTCGGAGTGTGCGCCTTTAGGCGCCTTCTTGGCCTTGGTGCCTGGCGTCATCTCATAGTCGATACCCTGTTGCCTGGTCTCGCCTTGGGGGATAAGTAAACTCAATGGCGGACGTTGCTCTTGTTGATTCGGAGTGCAGGCCTCAACCGATTTCCCTAGATTGAATTGAATATCTTGAGCGATATGCATAGCCTAGAAACTTTGCTGAAGCGGTGCGTACTGTGTATTTCTGGAAGCAATCCCGATCCGATCCAGACTAGAGCTAACGGCACTTGACAGGCTGGAAGCCGTCACGTCGCGACTAGAAGACATTGCCGAGAACGCCGAGGCTACCGGCAAATTCTCTACATTGGATCTTCTCAATCCTGTCAGTCATTCCGCCGGTAGCTTGACGACCTCTCGTGGGCTTGGTCCGGCGTCCCAAGTTGGTTCCGACAACAAGGATTTCGGCCCGCTGCCAACAAGCGTTGAAAAGTTCGACGAATTTCTCGAGAAAACCGTCGGTCGATATATAATGCTCAGCAACGAGCTTGGAGGCTCCGTGGCCAAGCAGGCAGCATGCGTCCTCGCCAGCTTTCAAGAGCAGCGCAAGATATTCCTTATCGCATCAAGAACACCCAAGCCCGATGCTGCAGGCCGCAAGAAGATATTTCAGCCAATGAATAATGCCGCAGCCCAGGTGGTACAAATCCAAGAGGCTGGCCGCACGGATGAGTTCTACAATCATCTTAGCAGTGTCGCGGATGGGATCTCTCTCTTGGGCTGGATACATCTAGAGACGCGTCCCTATAGGCACGTCGATGGGCTATTGGGCAGTGCCCAGTATTTTGGCAACAAAGTGCTTAGCGAGTTTAAGGAGAGGTCAGCACGCTACTTCCCATCCCAGACGCTCTGCTCATCCGTTTACTAAACCCGATACAGCGATGTGCGGCATGTGGAATGGGTTCGATCGTTCTATCAGATATTTCCTGACCTCTCTGATTTAATCAGAGAATATTTCCCTTTGGGCGTCGAATGGAGCACATAAACAAGCGGTTGACATTGACGAAGTACTCGAGTGCGTCTGGCTGGTCGATTACACTCCAAGAGCACGTCAAAGGTCAGACACGCTCGCAACCAGGGCAGGAGGATCACTAAAGAGAGATGAAAACGTTTTTATCAACTTGAGGACGAGAGTGGGTGGATTACTTATCATGCACACTTGGCGAAATGTAACAGAATTATATGTTGCGAAGGAACAAACTAAAGCTAACAATATATGGGATGTCACGGGTCAACATGCTTTAGTAGCCTCCCGACTGCAGTCCTTATTTCCATCAGCGCCCAACAATTTTCAGCTCAAGCATCCTCAAAGGTGGATAGGCAAGTAGAGACAATGCCATTGCAACAGGTAATCCAATCTAAATCGGGCGAGGTTAGCGTCAGCTTTTCACAGGGTCGTTGAAGATTTGCAATACGCACATCTGCTCCACTAGCCAGTTTGGCAATCGGCCCTACATAGTACGTCTGGGACATACAGACGATGGCGCCTGCCCAGCCAATCAAGAATGTCGTAAGTGCAGCATAACCTGTTGGCAGGTACGTCTTGTCAGCCCAGGAATCCCACTCGTACCCTTTGTGCCTCCGAAATATGACCTCCTCCTCGACGGTCATGGCGATCCAGATGATGACCCAGTAGCCGATCAGAGCAAGGAAGTTGAGGAAGATCAGAAGCAATTGAGCCCGTCCGGCGATGGCGCAGACCGTGAAGATGATGACCACAACTGTCGACCAGATGGGCCTGGGAACCTTTGCGAACCACGGGCCAAACATCTGGAAGTTCAGTGCCGCGGCATACGCTCCCGGTATGATGTTGGCCGACACGCACAGAGCCAGTACCACTGCGCAGAATTTGCCGAACCCTCCAAGCGGTGCAAAGGCCTCGACGATCAGAGCACCGGTAGACTGGTCGAATGCGTCAGCCCATGCAGGCACTGTGGCGAGCCCGGAAGCGAGACCGATGCCTAGGAACTCGATCAACAGCTTTCCAGCCGTGATTCCCGACGTAGTCACGGCGGCCGTTAGCAGACGCGAGGTCGACGATGGATAGTATGAGTAGAAGTCAGCGGCCGCCGGCGCCCAGCCCAGCGGACCGGATGCAGCCAGGAAGAAGTATGATACGCGGTTGGCGATAAGCGCAGATCCCGTTCCCTTAGAAGGAGAGTCTGTGTTGAAGTTGGGTCCCGCGGAGCCGATGAGAATGAACAGTAGGAGAACGGTCGGGATCCAGATGTACCTGAAAATGGCTGGTCAGCACCTGCTTGTTTGCAATTGATGAGCCACTATCCGTTCTTTTCTTCGTACCTCTCGAACGTGTGGAACCACCTGATCCCGAACCCAGCCACAAGCCAAGTGATGAGTGCAGAAACGATAATGCCGACAATCACAGTCATGCCGTGCCCGTTGACGGCCGACAGGATGAGGCCTGCCACCAGGCAGTCCACTAGGCCGTAGCCCAGCTCGATTACTATATTTAGCACGACACAAAGCATGGACGGCCAGTAGCCCATGGTGTACCTAGCGACGACGAGTGTGCGAAGGCCGGACATGGGCCCGAATGCAGATATGTACCCAGTACAGGCGGATCCGAAAATGGTACCGAAGAGGCAGCATCTATAGAAGAATCATGATTTAGCTCCGATGCAAGCACATGAAGAAAGAGTCCCGAGGTTCGACGTTACCCACTTACACAATGGCGTCTTTGAATCCCAGGCCGTAAGCAGCCGGCCCGAGAATGCCAACGGTCATGTTGTTGGCCGTGCAGTTGACTGCAAACCAGATGATAAACATTTGAAGATAGCTTCCTGTCGTCGGTTTCGGATGGCGGAGATCCTCCGTCACTCGCTCAATTCCTCTAGCTTCGAGGCCCGGGATGTTGTCCAGCCTAGTAAACCATCGCTGCAGGAGGCCTTCGGGTGCCAGGGATGCTCTGCTGACAGAAGGACTGCTTCGAGTATCCGAGCTCGGTTGTTTCTTCTCCTCGGCCGAGGCGGCTATAGCCGCAGCTGCGTATTGGGAATCTGTAGCAGGCGGCATCCTGTCGGAGGTGACGGGAGCAGCAAAAGAAGTCCGGACGTGTTATTGCAGTGGTTGGCAATGCCGAGCGGATATTACGGCATCTAGTCGTAATAAGTCTTGGTACAAGCACTCCGCAGACTCTTTAAAAGAGCTGCTGTATCTATATACCAAGGTGTACGCTGGATTGCTACTGCCAGGGGTTACTCAGACAAAGGGGCCAAGAGATAACATCCAGCAGCTTTCGGAAACAATAGTGGCTTCATCATAATCGGCACAACCAAATACAATCGATATTCCCAATCGTTCATGTGGGGTTGGGCGGAGATGCGCGCTATGGCACCGTCTAACAGTTTACATAGAGCTCTGTATGATTGGCTGCAGACTACCGAGTGCCTTTGTTTCGAGATAAGACCCCAGCACTGCCCACTTTGTGTCCGACCGAAAACCAGCTCGGCACTGGCCATGGATAGAACCTTTGTGGTTAGCGTAGTACATGGTAGCTTAACCAGATGCTTCTCCTCAGGCCCTTGAGCCGTTCTCCAGGTCGAAGAGCACGATCGCCATTCTTCCGTGCTATTTAAAAACTCTTTACGTAGTGCCTCGACCACTACAGGAACTATTCTGACCATCACCCGGATAGCTTGGGAAGAAAGACAAACTGAGGTGTGCCTGGCTGGCTGCTTTTTGGACATCGGAGTCGCCAGGGATGTTTCTTGTGCGACTTAGGTGCGAGCCCAACGTATCTAATCAAAAAATTGAAGTGCCTAAAGGAACTAGAAATTATTCTTAGACCGCGGGACTAAAGATCTTAGGACAATACATGTGGCCTTCGGCCATGGATGAGAGGTTCGTCACGAAGCAGCGACCGCGATCCCATCGGGCAGAACTCGGCATCGGTTAAGGATCCCGAAATGCGATTTAGGTATATGATCGAATGAATCTGTTTCGGATCATCCTGCAACTACGTACCATTAGTGAATATCTAGTCTGGTCTTGTAGACATGGGGACAGCGGAAATCTCCGCTAACCAGTGGCAACCCATGGCAGTTCGCTCCCCCGCATTGCAACCCCGGCTTCTGCGCATCAGAAGCGCTGTATTTGGCCCACTTGAGAAGTGTGGGGGCCAAGGTTATCTGTTGCTTCTACGAAGAACCAAACAGAAGATAGGCAGGTAGAGAGCGGGAAACTCCTCAGGCCCTAGGCATTTTAGGAGCCTGTGATAGCTAGCTTGTGGTGTTTTAAACATGAGGAATAAAAGCATGGCAATCTATGCAATGCCTGACTCGCGGGGAGGTTTTGACATCGCATAGTACTATCAGTCCGAAATATTGACTTGGAATTGTTTACCTAGTATTCATCTAGCTCCAAGTATAACTACGGCTGGAACCATGGACGCAGTGAGTTACCTCTGTTATGTAAACTGCACCACAAACTGACCGCGATTTGCTGTGCTAGAAGAAAGAGTTCGTCGTTCCCCTCATCGACTTCTCGAAGTATCTGCATGGGACGCCGGCCGAAAGAGCTGCGTGCGTGCAGCAGATCATGAACGGCTTTACCACCTCTGGTTTTTTGTTGCTCCAGAACAGCGGCATAGATCCCACTCAGCTCGCTTCCGTGTACTCTTGGAGCGAGAACTTTTTTGCATTGCCCATGTCCGAGAAAGAGAAGAGGCTGAATACCGACTTTGCAGCCAACCGTGGCTACTCCCGTCTAAGCAGCGAGAAGGCTACAAATGTCTCCGCTTCGGCTGACATTGCTGCTTTACGTGCGCAGGCGCCTGACCTCAAAGAAAGTCTCGAGATGGGTAGCGAGCCGGGCCAGGGATATCCGGACAAGCCGTTTGAGAACCCGTGGCCTGAGAAGCTTCCAGGCTTCAGGCCCGCCATGGTCGACTTTTTCAAGCGATGCGACGAGCTTCATCATGACGTGATGGGCGCTATCGCTGAAGGTCTGGGCCTGCCTGCGGACTACTTCAAGCCTTACGCCTCGAAAGGCGATCATGTGCTGCGGCTGCTTCATTATCCGGCTATTGATCCAGAGTTATCGAAGCTGGACTCAACGGTACGGATAGGCTCGCACACAGATTACGGGTGTAAGTTGCACTGCAGTTCCCGAGCTACCTTTGGAGAATGTTGAAGCTGACGAACGGAAAGCTGTGACGCTGCTCTTCACGGACGATAGCGGCGGCCTGCAGATTCAGTATCCAGATGGAGAGTTTTACGAAATCGACCCGGTCCCTGATGCTGTCGTCATCAATGCAGGTAAGAAGGGCATCAGCTTTCGTAGGCTGGCACTTTTGAAGTACACAGTAGTCTCACAATGGACAGGCGACCTTCTCCAAATCTGGTCCAATGACACCATCAAGTCCACGCACCACCGCGTCATGCCGCCGTCCAACCCCAAAATGACTTCCGATGGGAAGGTGAAGCCTCGGTACTCGATTGCTGTAAGTGGATGCTGCCGGCACCCACCCTTTTCGATTCAGCGAGGCGGCCGCGAGCTAATGTGGTGATATGTACAGTACTTCGCACACCCGGACCACGACCTACTGCTCGACACGATCGCAACATGCTACGATCAGCTATCGAGGCCGAAGAAATACGAGCCCTTGACACCTGGCGACTGGATGATCAAGAGACTGACCGCTACGTACTGAGCCATCCCTATGTGCGGCAGGCACGAACTCGATTCCTTTTTCACGGCCTTTCTGGGACGATGATCGCTGCAGAACGGCCTCTGAACGGGCATTCTAGGCAGAATATGCGGAACGAGAACGGAAGAAGTGCTTTTTGACAGCCAGGAATCGTTAACTACTTAGGCAGACGAGCTTATCTATCAAGGGAAGCTATCTTTTAGCTTCGCCCATTCCCCTCCTTAGCAACCTTAGTCTATCCCTCGCTAACTCCATATCCATGCTATGTACTCTAAATATAACACATCAAGCACTCCTGCCAACCTTCTTAAGCAGAGGCGGTAGCCGTCGGGGCAGCACCGGTTGGGGGCGTGCCGGAGAAGCCGCCAGAGGGGGCCTCGCCGCCGCCACCGCCGGCGAACTTAGACCCCTCGTAAGCATGGCCGCCGTCCTCGCCGTAGTAGGCAGCGATGCTGTAGTAGTCGTCGGCGGTGTAGTCGGCAGACACGTTGATGCCGATCTGCATCCATGCGAACAGGCCATCGGAGATATCGGAGCCCAGGAAGACGTACTGGGGGAACGGATCATAGCTGGCGTCAGCCTGGAGAACGCTCCACATGTCCTCTTCGTTGGTGGTCCTGTCGACAGTGTTGGTGTTGTACGGGGCCAGGGCCTCGACCTCGGTGATCAGGTCCTCGGGCCAGAAGAGCTGGCCCATGTGGCTGACGGGAGCATCCCAGACGGAAATGGTTCCGTTCGTCTCCAGCGTAGCGTTGATGTGCGACAGGAGATGGGTGTGGGTGGCACGTCCGGAATAGTGACCGGGGAAGATGGTCTCAAAGGAGACAACACCCTCGCTGTCGGTAAGTTGGATACCGCGCAGGAAGGTGGTGTCGAAGCCGGCCTGGCCGCTCTCGACGCCCGAGTAGACACCAGTGGCGTTGCAGTTCCAGATATCGACAGCAACCGATGGGACCGGAGCGCAGGTGTTGATATCGACGTACTGGACCTCGAGGAATAGCTCGACTCCATCGCAGTACTCAGACTCAATAACATTAGACCGCATCTTCTCACCGACAACATAGTAAGGGCCGGCAGTGATCTCGGGCGACAGGATGCAGCTGGTGTTGCCGTCGAACACATCGGTCAAGGGCGTGAACATGTCGTAGCTGACGGAGCCAGTTTTGTTGTGCTCGACCGCCTCCCAGCTCTGCAGATCAGCCAGCTCTCGGCGGTTCTTCCTGGCAGCTGGATATGTGGTTAGCGAACTGAGGATGCAAGCGTCTTGGCGGCATAGGCTTCTTACGGGTGGTAACGCCGCGCTTCTGCCGCAACTTCTGAACGGCCTGGGCCCGGCGAGCAATGGAGCGGGCCTTGAGTTCCTGAGCGGCGGCCGAGTTGCCGCAAGAGGCGAGGGCGCGGGAGCCGAGGCGGGCGTTGGCATCCCGGGCGCTGAGCTCACGCTTCATGTGGGATGAGCTGTGCGATTCGCCGGGGTGTGCCGCCGCGAGACCGGCGAGCACGGCGAGCACGGCAGCGCCGGAAAATTTGGTAACGCCAACCATGATGCGAGGACGGATGCAACGAAAGAATGAAGACTTTAGTCTTAACGAATGTGGTTCAACGAAGGTAAATGGAGAGGGGCGCGGTGGTGGAAGCCAAGGTGCTGAGGATAGAACAATCTCACGACGGCATCATGGGATATGTTTATATCATCCGACCTGCCAGAGGGAGGTAGCTCCCCTTTCCAAGCCAAACGCATATGGAAGTCTATCGAATGATTGTATCCACTGCTTCGGGATATTATTTCCTATGTGGAGGGGGTGATTTATTGTGGAGAGACTTACGAATGCCTAGGCTGTTTGAAGGACTTGTACAGCCATATTCGTGGGGCTCTGCTCCGGTTACATTGAAGAGTGCTGGGATGGTGGCTAGAAACGGCGACCGCCCAGACTAGAACAAGGCATGATCTGTTTGGCCAAGTGCTGCCAGGCCCGCAATGTCCTTAGGGGTACCCTGGCCGTTTCCCCCCGCTTGCCGGCACTCGACTCAAGTGCCCTGTTTGCCATATTCCCCATATTGAAACGGCCCCAAGCTGGCCAGCCAATGGCAACGATGATAATTGCGTCTGCTTCTGCTGAGCCAGGGGCTGTAATTTTGATCGCTTTAGAGCCAAGCTCTTGGCACGGAGCCCTGTGTACTTTGCGCCATTGCTACTCCCCACAACCCGAGCACCAGACGCTTGCACTTTTCTTCGGTGTTCACCAACTGCCCAACATTCAATGCCAAGCCAGCAGACAGCATAAGAAATGAAAAGGGTAGGCGATTACGTCGGGCTCAACGCGTGGCCCTGCGGCTGCCCCCCCCCCCCGGACCACCGCCACACTGCAACAACAACAACCATGTCCCACATGGGATTAATCTGATTCAAGTGCAATAAAAACATCCCCAAGACTCTGCCTATACTCCACCTTTGGCACGTGTAGGCCTCCCGCGAGTGCAAGCCACGGAACCGCCAATGAATAGTGCCGCACCGCCTTGTGCATCAATTAGCTGGCCTCCTATAGGTTCCCGAAAGCACCTTGGCGTGTAGATGCACCATTGGATCAAGATGAACCGCTCTTCTCATCAAAGAAGGAAGTGGGTATATAGCCACCACCAATGATACTATATAGTTCTGGAATATATCATTTCATATTCCTAGAGCTTACGTGCGTAGTAGACAACATTCCATTCCTAAATCAAGGGGCAAGAGCTGTCGTGGTTCTTCCCCATGTAACCCTGGTAATTCCCGCAAATCACCTGAGAGGACTGCAGTCTCCTCTCCTAATCTAAGTATCGCGAGCACTAGCTTGCTTCTAACTCTATCGCAGAGTTTATGAGGTTGACAAACGCCCCTGAACTCGATTTTTAGTGAAGTGGTAATATTTATTGATTTGTTCTAGTATCATTTCGGCAAACCCAAGTACTCAGTTCTAAGACGCTACTTTGACGGAGGGAGCACCTCCAGTCCCATCCATCGTCTCCTGTGTGCTGTCTGTTCCCTGCGAAGTCTGAAGCTGCTTGGCTAGCTCCCCGAGCAAATCATACTCCATCACCCACTTCATCCGTTCTCGGATGACCTCTGGGTCGAAAGTAGACGCCCACATCTCTTCCGGGATATCCGCGCTAGCCATCTTGCCTGTCTCATAGCTAGACTTTGTGATGCGATCCGTACGGGGCTTTCGGAAGTCTTGGAAGAAGCGCAGAGCAGAACCGAGATCTGCATCTTTCCAGTTCTTGAGCGTCTGCGCCAAGGCGAATCCGGATTCAATGGCTTGGCAAGCACCCTGGCCTATTAGAAAGCAGATGTTAGTAAGACCCTTGCATAGTATCTTTGCCGGAGTTCTCGGACAACGCGCCACTACGTACCTTGGTGGGGCAGTGTCGAGTGGACAGAGTCCCCGATCAGGATTATGCCGGACCCAGGGGCATCTTGGCGGACATCGAACCACTTCTGGGTCGGCTCCCGAACGTAAAGCGCCTGCTTTAGCATGCTGCCATCCGCAGAGCCCTTTTTCAGGCCAGAGATGATCTCTTGAACGGCACCAGTCCAGTCCTTGACGTGTTCGTATAGATCATCGATTGGTGCCGTAGAGAGCCACGACTCCGAGGTCCAGCGCTCGAGAGGTTCCGTCATGAACCCGATAATGCCGACCCGGGCGGATTTGGACTCATCGTTGCCGATAGGGAGAGTCAGAACATGCCTCTGCGGTCCCCGGAAGTTGACCGTCTTCCGCAGGAGGGCCGAGGTCTCGGGCGTGAGGTCGTCATAGCTGACGTAGCCGCGGTAGACCATCTGCCCTGAATACACTGGGTTTTCCTTCAGGCCAAGATATTGTCGCACCACGCTCTTGATCCCGTCACAACCGATAATGATATCGGCCTCCACCTTAGACCCATCCTCAAACGACAGCACATAGCAGCTATTCTCAGTACACCATTCGATACCCTGCAGACGCTTCTCCAGTGAAATCCTCTCATCCGGCACGTTCTTCTTGAGCGCGTCTAAGAGATGCGCACGGTGAATTTGTCGGGAGCGCGGCTCGCCGAACTCGTCGATCTGCCCCAGATACTCGCCGGTGCGATAATGTCGGTACTCCATGTAGCACGGCGGGTCCCGGGAGGATTTCCACAGCATGTCCGGGCCGATGCCGAAGGCGTCGAGCACCTTGTTGGCGTTCCGCGTGATGTTGACGCCGGCGCCTACCTCGGTGAACTGGGGAGCGACCTCGTAGATGTGGATATCGCGCAGCTCGGCGTGCATAGCCGAGTTCATGAAAGCCATGCCGCCAAGACCGCCGCCGACGACGGCGATGCGCTTGTTTGCGAAACCCATATTGTGAGCTACTTCGACGGCAACTTGACAGAAAGGAAGCTTCGAAAAGGAGAGTATTGCAGCATAGATCCAATGCTGGCTGTAATCTATAGGCAGGCTTAAAAGCCGTCTTGAGATACGCAACGAGCTGTAAATGAGCCTATCCTCATTGGCTAAACTGCTGTAGCGGGCATGTCCGCAGGGGCCAAGGCTAAGTGTTCACCTTATCTTTGGCGCTGTTGATAAGTCTACGCCGATGGTGTCCACAATACCCCGCGTAAACACCACATCGGATGAGGAACCAGGCCCCCCCCTCACTTGCTGTAGATTCGCGTTGGATAGCGTGGTTGAGCGTTACTATGAGTATGTTGCCGGTACAACCGCCGGAATCTTGCCATCGGGTCAGACGCGCCTAAAAGTGGAGTGTCGCCACGTTGCCGTTCATATGCGGACAAGTGCGATAATGAAGAACAAGGAGAAAGCATGTACAAGTTGCCGAGACATGTGGGGTACGACTGCCTCGCAAGTGACGCGTTTCGGAATCCCGAGATGCATTTGGAGCGAGGCCGGTTATGTCCTAGCGATGAGACTAGAGTTGCATAGCCTCTTGTCTCGGTTTGCAAGTTCTATCCCACTGAGAAAACCCTGAGGCTATTACGGAAACGAAAGTTGAGCAGAACAAATGTAGATAATTCTGAGCCCTTATCAATCTTATCGGAGAGACATGCCCAATCACGCTTCCCAGGGGGTCTGTATACCCATCGTGTGCTCAGATCCCAAGTGCCACCTAGGAGAGGGCATGGAACTACTAGCCAAGAGTCCACAATCAGTCGGTCCCACTGATCGGAGAGCTCTCCATACTTTTTATAGCTACCTTGGTATAAAGGTAGTGTCGGACACGCTAATAAGATACACGCTCAGGGCCTACGAGATAGCTAGGTTCTTTAAACCACAATGCCCTTGCGAATCAGTTCTCTCAGCGCCCGCCTCAGCAACTTTTGATAAACCCCCAACATTCCTAGCATACCTGGCCAGCGCTCGCCGCACCATGATAATAATACCAGACATGAGCTTGAGATATCCACGAAGATCCCCCAGTCGATTTCTTCGGCATCGACTTCCGTCGCTCCACTCCCGCCAAACATTCGCCCCAGCATTTTGGTCCTGCCGTCGAGGCGAAGCACGGCATGAGCAAGTAACGTGCTTGTGGCAAGGTAAATGTAATGCGCACTCATGAAAGTCATGGGATATTGCCCCAAATTCGACTGTTCCGGTGCGCGTATAATCTTCTCGTAGGTACGGATAAGATTGACTGCCGAGTAGAAGGGGTCGGATGCGACGAAGAGATCGCAGCTCTCGGTACTGCTCGGAGTCCCGGCTTGGACCTGTTGGTCACCTGCCGGCTGCTTCATGGTTGATCTCAACGCCTTGAGGAGGAGCGGCTGAAATAGAAAGCATATAGTTGCATCGTACCCTACGTCGCAAGTGAGTGTCGCCACACCCGCCATGTCGTCCGTTACCGCCAGCTCTCGGCGCCAGGCGTATAGTGACGCGTACTTCTCCTTTAGCCAATCCAATCCCAGATCCGGAGGAGATGCTGGGAGGTACATGACACGGTAGATCTCGGACCGCAGATACACCAGGCGATAGTGGTGGGCGATACTCATCGACTGCAGCGTCACCTGGTCCACCCCGGACTCCGAGGCGGGGCTGATACCCGCAGCGACGGCGATTTGTAGCGTGTCGGGGTACTCAGTGGTGATGATGGCCTCGGGCAAGTCGCTTCCGCGGCCAAAGAGTTGGCCAACGATGCGCTCAATAGCGTATAGACCCCAGAAGGTTGAGCGGCGACGCTTTCTCTGCGCCTTGGTCTCGGCCTCGGTGCTCACCACCTGCTCTTGTTCGACCTCTGTATGATAGCCAAGCTCGATGGCCAGACGGCAGGCGTAGTCGAGAAGCTTCCAGATGTCGCCCTTGCGAGGGTGGAATAGGCAAAAGACTATGAGGAGCAGCAGCGCCTGTAGTGACGCTGCTGAGGCTTCCGACGTCACCTCCTCTATGCAAGCCACCGCGCCAGAATAGTATGCAAAGCATTCGGCAGCACGCTGGGGTCGGTATCTAGCCCTGTTGGCGCATGAAATGGCACACATCATGGTGATGCGGAAATATTGGTAGGCTTGGGTCCCGTGGAGAGACCTGGGAGAGAAGTCGGGCTGTTGCCGCAACGCTAAGTAGGTGCGGAGGTCGGCGGCGGTCTCGGCCTCGTCTACGAAACCGTACATCGTGTTGAGAGACACGAGGTAGAGGTCGACCAGAAATTGAATGTCGGCATCAGGGGCTTGAATCTGCGCGTATGGGAACTGGTCATCAACGTGACTTTGCTCGGCTTCGCAGTCGCCAACCGCGTCCTCATGCGAGATCAAGCCCCTGCTGACGGCATGTTGAAGGATTTCGACAGTTAGGACAAACACTGATGATGAGCCCCAGTGGCGGGATTTTCCCTCCGTTGAGGTGGACGGTATCACAACGTCAAATGAGGGAGTAGGCGTCGACGCGCTCGGTTGCGGGCTGCGGTCGTCCTGCTTCGGTGTTGGTGGTTGGACAACGCCCTCGGCGAACAAGGGAAGGGGAACGCCATTTTTCACAGCTTCGAGGTGCTCGACTCGTCGCAGTAGCGACTGAACGTATCTAGGGGCGAATTAGCAACGGCACGGCACAGGGCGACAGACAACCGGCACAAGAGCCGCACAGGGGCAGAACTGAGCAAAGAAGTTACCTCCTTGGCAGTACCTGCTGCAGGGCGTGATCAAAAAGTGTGCACTCGGCGCCCGCCTTCTCGCAGACCCGGCAGCTCGGCAGCTGTGTATCGCACTTGCGGCGGAGGCGCTTGCAGCGCTGGCACGTTGGCAGCAGCTGCTGGATGGAGTCCCGCGTCACTTCGGCCGGCACCGAAGGCAGCGAGGTCATGGTGTCGTCGCGGGCCGGTCATGGCAGCTCCTCTAATGCTATGAAGCAAAAGGGAAAGGTAGGCGAATCTCCGAGTGGAGTTCTCCCAAGCCTGGGGGTGGAGGGGTCTTATCTTGTAATGCGGAGTCGATCATTCGCCAGTGTTGGTGCTAACGCTAGCGTCAGTTAAGGGATCAAGTGGGGATCTCGCAGCGATAACAGCATGCTGTAGCTTGTACGGCACTGCGAGAAGCCAAGGGGTGCTGGGCGAGTTTAGACATCTTATTACCTTGTGACGTGGAACGAGGCTTCTCGGGAGTTCGGCATATAGCACCGTTCCGCCCAGGAAGCGTTCGCTCAGGATTATAATCACCAGATGGGCGCAGGTATTAGCGAAGATAGATTGGCATACGGGCGATGAAAGACGGCGGCACTGTCGTTGTGCCTCTTCTGTGTACATGATAGCGCTGAGAGAGAGAAAAAAAGAAGGAAGCCCATTTCTGCGAACCACAACCATCATTTCGCCATAACAGATCAGTGCACTCCATTGGTACCATTCACGCCGTTGGCTGCTGCACCCGCGGCCTGGACCTCGAAATCCACATAGGTCATGCCGCAGATCCACTCCATGACGGGCTCGTACAGCAACAGCTTTGCCTTGCCGCCGCCCATGGCGCCGCTCAGCGCGACCCAGTTGAGCACCTCGTGACCGCCGTGGCCGGCCTCCTCCTCCACCTCCTCGTATGTCAAGTCCTTCAGCCACTGCTTGTTGCCGGCGCAGAAGTGGTCCATGAACTTTTGGTCCCACTCGGCGTTGACGAGTGGGTGCTTGCTGTTGAGCGGGTACTCGTTCTTGGCCGCCATCTCGACTTCGTATTCGTCAAACTTGACAAACAGGTCCGGCACGCGCTTCAATACGCTCTTGCCCACTGTCTGGTACTCCTTCATCAGCTTCAGGAACTCATCCTGAGGCGGGTCGCCCGCCTGCGTGGGGCTCCAGTAAGGCGGCCAGTGTGAGAGGCCACCGGTGCACATGAAGGCCACGCGCACATCCCCTGGGAGGCTCTCGGCAGCTACTCGGCAGGCCTCGCCCAGCGCGTAGGCGCGGCTGTACTTCATAAGCGGCGGGGTGAAGACGTTGAGGAAGATGGGCACAACGGCGACGTTGGGAAGCTCCGGCTTCATGAGCAGCCAAGGCATCAGCAGGTTGTTTCCATACTCTACTGACCCCGTCCGTGAGACATCGAATCCTTGCCCTACCAGCGAGTTGATCAAGTGCTCTGCCGTCTCGGGGCTGCCAGGGAAGTACGTCTTCTTGTCGATGTGAAGCGGCTCCATCCACTGGTCGGCAGGCCCTACATGCTGCTCAGCAACGGACACAGCGATCGTGGGCATGTGGTTGCGGTAGAAGTTTTCGAAATGATCGTCCAAAAAGGCAAAGATGACATCCGGCTTCGCATCTGTGAGTGTCTTGCCTAGCGCCAGGGTGGCCGCCTCGGTGCGTTCTCTGGCATCTGGCTTTGCCGTCTCGGGGAAGCCAATGGCGCCTGCGAAAATGACGGTTAGCAAACGAGAAGCACTTCAGACGCACGCACAGTAGACGTTGAATGGGTAGTAAGACACATACCGGGGGCATGAGACAAGCCGACTGCCGCTACAATCTTGCCCATATTGAACTAGTGAGGGTGGGAAGAGGACGGGAAGAGCGTCGGGAAAACTCAAGATCACGCTTCTTGTTACAACTGTTGCAGCTTCCTGCTCAAGATAATGAATCCTGTAAATTCGCTGATAATTTTGATGGAGAAGTACAAGATGGTCACCCCCACGGAGTAAAAGACCGTGTTGTTATAGGTGCTAGAAGTCATAGTCGCGATTTAACTCGCCTAGGCTGCCGGACGGACTTTCGCATGCCCCGCCACAACCCCTCGCTAGGAGATGTCCGCTCGCTGTTCTCGGGATTCCGCCAGCTAACTGTGGCGGTCGACCACGTAATTTGGCACATAATGCGTTCTCCATGCACATTGTGTCGTATGAGCCATCTATTGTCGTACGATTCCGAATCAAGCACGCACTAGAGCTCAAGGGACGCATTCGGTGGCCGGGACAAAGATCAATTCGGGAATAGAACACAACGGTGCAGGCCAAGCGACATCTTGGGCAAGCATGGCGACAGCAACCAAGAGGATTCTCATTCTCGGCTCTACGGGAGTCATTGGAAAGGTACTAGCGAATGCTCTGATAAATCAGAAGGAGTCTTTCGAACGAATTGGAATATTCACCTCGTCTGAGACTGCGACAGCCAAAAAGGCACTGGTGGAGTCTTACCGGTCCAGGGGCGTGGAGATCATAATCGGTGATCTAGAGAGCGATGCAGATGTACTAGAAGCATTCAAAGGTAACGATGTCCAATATTATTGCGGAATTCCCTCTCTTCTCTATGCCTGGGATCTTCTGTGCTCTGAAGCACTGACAATTGTAGGCTACGACACTGTCGTCTCCGCCGTCGGACGGTATGCCATCGACAAACAGGTCGATCTAATCGCGCTTGCGGATCAATCTCCAAGCATTATTCGATTTATACCCTCTGAATATGGAACCGATATCGCATACGACAGCACATCCGCCGCTGAGAAAGCCAGCCAGAAGAAGCTCAAAGTTCGGGCTTTCATCGAATCTGGCGCTCTCAAAAACTTGACATACACCTATCTGGTTACCGGTCCATTTTCGGATTTATATCTGGGAGAGATGGCCAGCGAGCCGCAGATGGGCAGCTTCGATGCTGAAAGGGCCGAGGCAGTCCTGCTAGGCGACGGAGAGGGCAAGATCAGTCTGACCACCATGGCAGATGTCGGTAGACTCCTAGTCGCCGTCCTGAAACATCCCGACGTCTGCGACGGCAAAGCGATAAGAGTAAACTCATTCACCACGACCCCGCATGCGATCCTTGAGGAGTTTGAAAGGCAGACAGAGAAGACGTGGAAAGTAAACTACACACCGCTCGATGAGCTTCGGAGGCTGGAAACCGAAGCTTGGGAGAAAGGAAACCCTCTAGCAAGCCTCTACAACCTACGGAGGATATGGACCGAAGGCCGCACGATCTACGAGAAAACAGACAACGAGGCCATTGGAAAACTAAGAATGGACACCCTTGAAATGGCCGTGCAGCAGGCAGTCACGCGGCCCACAGCTGCGTTTCAGAGTACAAAGTTATAGATTATGCCGTGGAAATAGATATTTTAGTATTCGTCTTGTGGCAGAGAATGTAATCTATTCTATCAAGCCTTGATCCTATCATCTTGTATCGCTCCCAAGATAAACCCATCAATGTTCTCCTGTAAGACCTGTTGGTATTTTTCAGTCGTCTCGCTGCCGATCCAGGCCGTATGCGGCGTCGTCACTAGGTTCAGGCCCTCGGTATCACCTCGCAAGAGCGAGCTCGTCTCTGGACTGGCCGGCTCCTTCTCAAACACGTCCGTTGCTGCTCCCGCGATACGGCCGTCTTTCAAGGCCCGCAGGACCGCGTCCTCGTCGACGATGCCCCCCCGTGACACGTTCACCAGCAGAGCATCTGGTTTCATCATAGACAGCTCCGGGTCCGAGATCAACCCCAATGTCTCTGGCGTCCGAGGGCAACTCACGGCGATCACACTGGCCATCTTCAGGCCCTCCTCGAAGCCGACCCTCCCGCTCTGATCCCCGGCACCTTTCCTGCCCGCAATCACGACCTTCATGCCCAGAGCAGAGAATAGCCTTGTCATGTGGCGGCCAACGCCTCCGTTCCCAATGATCACCACCGTCTCGTTCTTGCAGCCCCTGGGCGGCTCTTGCGCCTGATACGTAGCTTTCATGAGCGTTCCTCTGCGCGGCCACTCGCCGGCGCGCAAGTCCAGCATCGTCGGCACAATGCTGCGGCGAACCGTAAAATACAAGGCCACTGCATGCTCGGCTACCGCGTCGGTGTTGCAGTTCGGGCTATTGAGTACCCGAATACCGCGCGCGGCGCAGGCGGCCAGGTCGATGGAGTCAGTCCCGGAAGCTAGGACGGCGATCAGCTTCAGCTTCGGGGAGCGTTCGGCGGCGAGGGCGTCGGCCCGTATCGGCACTGTAGTTGTAACGACGATGTCTGCATCTTGGATGCGAGAGGCAACATCACCAGGCGGTGTTTTGTCGTAGGCGATCAGCTTGAAAGAATGCGGTGAAGGGACCGTCAGCTCCGGCAGCGGAGTGAAGAAGGTTTCGAGGGCTACAATCGTGAAGAGTTGTGGAGTGGGAAAGGGCGGAGCCACACCGGTGTCGCCCATTTTGAGAGAATCTACTAGACGGCGGTGTTACTGTCTCTGGTGATTTTTTTTTTTGAAGCAGTAGAATCTGACCTTGAGCTGTGTGATGCAGATTTTTGAAGACAGGAGGGTTAACACCGGGTTAACGATGCTGAAGGCCTTGGGGTGGCTCCTTACGGAGAAGCCCGACAACACAGGTGCGATAAGGTCGATTGTGAAGCCGCTAACCCGGGCGCCCCATTTCGGGGCCCCGCTTGACGCCCGGAGACAGTAGAGGGCGCCCCGCGCGGCAGGGTCTCGGTAAATAGTAGGCGTCTCCCGCAGCGGTGCGGTGCAAGCTGGCCATACCAGTCAGAGAACACTTACTACACCACAAAAAGTACTGCTTGCGTGCTTGCTTGATTCTTCACGATGGCCCCTTCTGCCACCCAGGATGTCTCTGATAGCATTGCTGCCAAAAAGCAAGAGCATCGTTCGGGCGACCCTTCGCTCGCCTTCGTGCGAGACGAAGAGGCCCTCCCGCCCAAGTTCGAGGACAAACTTGAAGAACGTCGGTTTCTCAAGCACAGGCTAGCCTTGGCATACAGAATCTTCGCCAAATGCGGCTTCTCGGACGGTGTAGCCGGCCACATTACTGTTCGAGATCCAGTTGATCCCACCAGCTTCTGGGTAAACCCATTCGGTACGTTGTTATGACTTGCTGACATACTAGCAACACTTTGTATTGGAGTCTCGTTGAGATTTGTTGCTGGTGTGGCTATTGGCGTGCACCATGCGAGTATAGTAGTAGTACCAGTCGCTAATCTATGTTTTCAAGGGCTGCATTTCTCCCTAATTGAAGATGATGATCTTATTCGCGTTGATCACAGTGGAAAGGTGGTTGAAGGGGGAAATAACCTCCGGCTGAACTATGGTAAGCAATATCCGATTTCCCTGTCTGCTATACACAGCGCAAAGAAGCAAACTCGGAGCCAAGAGGAAATAACTGATAGAATGATCTTGCAGCCGCATACGCTATCCATGCGGAGATACATAGCGCCAGGCCAGACGTACTCTGTGCAGCCCATTGCCACAGCACGTATGGTCGAGCAATGTGCTCGACAGGCACGACGCTCGACATGCTCACACAAGACTTCTGCACTTTCTATAACGACCATGTGCTCTATCCGTAAGTTAATCTCGGAACAAAGGCAGTCTATATTCACCCGACGCTTTGATGCTGACTGGGATCGGGAAGCAACTTCGCTGGCCTTGTGCTTGCCGCTGATGAAGGTAAAGAAATCGCCGCGTGTCTGGGGGACAAGAAAGCGGCCTTGCTCGGCAATCACGGACTCTTGACGGTGGGCCAGACAATTGAGGCTACCATCGCCTGGTTTGTACAACTAGAGAGGTGTTGCCAAGTGCAGCTAGCAGCAAATGCATCGGCTGCGGGGACCGGAAAGCCACTGGTCATTATCGGAGAGCAGGAGTCTCAGAGCACATGGGAGGCGCTTGGCACTCAAGATGCTGGCTATTTCGTGGGCTTGCCGCTGTTCCAAGTTGCCGAGCGCGAGTTTGGCGAGCGAACCTATCTTGGCCGAGGCCTGCGGCCTATCTAAGGCAAGGCGTGTCTATCTGAGATACTGCCAAGTCGAGAGTTACCAGTTCATCAATCGAGCGAGGAATCATACATGGTTTAGAAACTTTATTGATACAAGCAAGCCTGGCAGGGGTCTCTCCGGTGGCCTCTCACAGTTGGTGAACCACTGGTATACCAGCCTCGTTGCCGTGAAGACCAGCTCCCCACTGATATCGGCCCGTTTCCTCACCCCCATCGCTTGTCAGATTTAACTCCGTACCCCAGCCCTCATCGTCCATCATGAAGAGGTTAAAGTCGAAGGGACTGAACTCTTCCAATTCGCTCCTCAGCCCAAACCGCAACTTCTCTAGGTGCGAGGGCCCCGGGTAGAGCAGCCGCGTCAGTTCCGCATCTTGGGCCGGTCCGAACCTATCGCTCAGTGTGGGGCTCCGAAGGAATACACGCTCTAGCAAGGGCCCCAGTAGCCGCTCGTAGACGCCGGCGTAGACACTCACGTCGGGCCATCCCCGACCCGCGATGGCGAGAAAGTTACTAGTGAACAGTTTAGTCATCTCAAACACCTGTGTAGTACTGAAGCGGTCGCTGATAGCAGCCCAACCGTGTCTTAAGCAAAACAGCACCGTGGTGGCCGCCTCGAATGTGTGGTGGGCTGAAAGCCATGGGCGACGGAAGAAACCCGACTGGATGTGCTCGTTGTGTATCCGCGCAGCGGCAGCGGCAGCTTCGAACGCGATCAAAAGAGAGTTCTGTGAAGGGATGGGTACTCGCGGTGACGGCCGGTGTAGTATCATCAGCCCTCGCGCCATGGCGAATTCGATCATTTCGTCGCTCGTGGGCGTCTCGCCGTAGGTTCTTGCCCACACCCGGAGGCGGCCTTCCATGCCGACCAGCCAATCCTCCCAGCTGAGGCCCTGTGGGGTCGGCTCACGTTGGTAGTGAACTTGCAACATCTCGGAGAGGAGTTGGTGATAGGCTATAGATCCCAGAAAGGCATCCTCCGGACTCAAGGAAGGGAAGTTGGTGTTGATCGCCGCGTCCGGCGTCGACAACGGCCGCTGCAACGCCGAGCAGATAGAACGATCCATGCAATATGCCGACCAGAAGACACGGCGGCGGAGGTCCAACGTCTGTGGGCTCATCTCGAGCGTCTCTGGAGGCTCGCGGTGGAGGCCGAGCTCCAAGCACGATCGCATCGCTGCACCGGACAAGACCCAGACGTTTGCGGATCTTGGAAATACTGTGGCGTAGAGAAGCACCAGCAATATGATCTGCAGCCATGCTATATCCGAAGGAAACGAAGGGAGGCCGTACAGATGGTGGATGCCCTCCTCGAATAGAGATAGAGACAAAGCCATACCACGCTCTTCGTCGCCGTGATTGGCTGAACCTAGCGTGACCGAGATAGCTAGGACGAGATAGATGACAAGAAAATCGTGGGCTGGAGCCACAAGTGACGGGTCCGGGCCGGGAATTTCTGTCTGCCCTTTCCAGTTCAAGGCTTCCGTAGCACTCCTCAGCTGCTGCAAAACCACGGATGGGACGAGGAAGGGATAGTTTCGCTGGATCGTGTCCAGATATCTCTTGACGAGCCTCTGAACGATGTCGGTGGGGATACTGCGCAGGACAGTCGCGGCCAATAGGATATTGCCCTTATTCGCTTTGGGATTCACAGAGGGCGTCTTGTTCTTCTCCGCCACAACCGCTGAGGAAGGTGTCATGCCCATGCGGACTCTGGACAAGAGATCCGCCGCACTGAGGCCATCGGGAAGTGTGGCCGACACGACGGCTTGGAGGGTTTTGCTCGAAACAATTGACACTCGGAGGCTCTCGTCTTCATGTCGCGGTATCGCCGCCGGAGATCGGTCATCGGCAGGGTTCGGGCCGGCATTGAGTAGCTGGACGTCGGTGCTTGATTTCTGGGCCAAGGGCATCTGCATCAAAATGTCGGATGCCTGCATTACCTCCAGCCGGCCTTCTTGCACCAGCTCGGTCTCAAGCCTGGCGATTTCGGACTCCAGATGCTGCACGATGCTTCTCGGCACATCCGTTGTCGCCCCCGACGAGGTGCCAGTGCAACTCGTTTTGGCTGTCAGGCACTGCGAACAGGACGGCAACTGCCGGTCACACTATTACATAGGATGGCCATGTTTAGCTGCTTACGATTTTTCAGATGGGGGGTGCTGCGAACGGGAACAGGGAACGCGGATTCACCTTCATCTTGCGCCGCCTACATCGCGAACAGGAAAGTATACTCCGCTGACAGCTTGCCGCCATGGACTGCTAGATGCGTGGACCGGGCTTCGACGGTCTTCTCCAGGCGTCAGGTCATGAACCGGGGCAAGATGGGACATGTAGAACCAAGGCCATCGGCGACAATCCGGGCTAGGACTTGTCCGCTGATAAGAGGTGAGAGAGGCCCCACTCGCCCGGAGACGCTTGAGAATTTGCCGTCGGCAGCAAGCATCCAATCACAACTGCATGAGAGCACGAAAGCGGGAAACTAGAACGTGTTGGGTGGATACCCGATAAGGGCCTCTTTCTCAACAAAGCACGCATAACTCAGGCAAGGGATTCTCCGCCCAGTGAGGGGCAGCTGGTAAAAGAGCAGGGAGACTATGGTGACTGGATGGCTCGCTATTAGATGAGCGAGGTCGAAACTGGTCTCACAGGCTGCTGGTTGCATTTGACTAAGTGGCCAACCAAACCATCTTGCAGCAAGAGCTAGGGATGGCGGTGGCTCATTGAGTATCCAAGGGCCGCGGGTTGGGGATTCGCAGGACTATCGAGGGCTATTTGAAGGTCTAGCAGAATGAGGTGGTAATGGCAGTAGAGCGGAGATCAGCGTTTGGGGAGACGAACCCCACGTCAACCAGGCTATAGAGGGGGAACGAGGGGCTAGTGGGGACCTGTCCGCACTTCTCCGGCTTGGCGACTATATGTCATGGCTTTCACTCATAGCTTCCTTGGCTAGAGCTGCGATCAGAGAAGGGCCGCATCGGATCCCAAAGCTCCGAGTACGCACTTCTTGTGGCTTTTTGCTCCCTGCTTTCGACCTTCTCTCTCTGGCCAGCATTCTTAGAGGAGCCTCCCGGTACAAGAGCGTCAAGCCTCAGTAACTTCTCAGTTGCTCTTCGCGCATCTTGCAGTCAACTTCGGCAACGAATATCTTCCTGGTGCACGACGAGACCTCAAGATGGGGTCAATCGCAAAGACAGAGTCAAGAGCCTCTACCGGGCTCATTCCAGAGCTCAAATATGACGCCAAAGTGCGTACCGATGCCCAGCGAACCATTGAAACCCTTGAGCAGGCCTGCCAATGGGGAAACACTCCGGATGGGGGCATGAGTGCGTCGTAGCGACCAGGCATACAGCGTTTGTCCAGACGGCTAATTACGAGCAGACCGCCTGACGTGCAACGACGATGACCGCAAGGTGCGAGATTGGTTTATCGAAGAGGCCAAGAAGTATGGCTGCCAAGTGAAGGTAGATAGCATGGGCAATATCTTTGCGATACGGAGTGGCCAGAATAACGATCTCCCGCCCATCGGGCTCGGGTCGCATCTCGACACGCAGCCCACTGGGGGAAAGTATGACGGTATCCTCGGCGTTATCTCGGGCTTAGAGGTTTTGAAGGCGGTTCACACGAATAACATTACAACCTACGCGCCCCTGGCGGTGATAAACTGGACGAACGAAGAGGGTGCACGCTTCCCGCCAGCCATGCTCTGCTCCGGGGTGTGGGGAGGCGCTTTTACAACTGAATACGCCCATGCACGGACCGATCCGGACGGCATCACTCTCAAGCAGGCCCTCGAAGGTATTGGGTACTTGGGGGAAGTGCCCTGCTCTTACGATGCGAATCCACTGTCAGCGCATTTTGAAGTTCACATTGAGCAGGGGCCCATGCTGGACGCTGCTGAGTCCCCGGTGGGTATCGTGAAGGGCGTGCAGTCTATTCGGTGGTACCATGTAGACGTGGTAGGCCGGGAGGCTCACACCGGGACGACACCTATGGACCGGAGAAGCGACGCCCTCCTCGGAGCCGCTAAGATGATCGTAGAGACCAACCGCTTCGTCACCGAGGGCGAGCTCGCTGCGCGAGGCGCGAGGGCGACCATTGCGGTCGTGAATTCGACGCCGCAGAGCATCAACACTATCGCCGGCAAGGTTCGGCTGGGACTCGACATACGTGCACCCTCGGACGCCGATGTGCAGAAGGTCGAGGACCTTTGCAAGGCACGATTCGACGAGATCTGCAAAGAGCACGGCTTGACGATCAACTTCGACCTATTCTGGGTCTCCCCCGCGCTGCAGTTCGACCCGACGATGGTGCAGTGCGTGACCGAGTCGGCGAAGGATATCGGCTGCGAGATGGAGTTAGTTAGTGGCGCAGGCCACGACAGCGTCTACACTAGCCTCAAAGTCCCGACAGCCATGATCTTCGTCCGATGCCGTGACGGCGTGAGCCACAACCCGGCTGAATACTCACGGCCCGAGGAGTAAGTGCAAAGAATATTCCCCGCCATCACGATGACTCTAACCAGGATACAGCTGTGCGGCGGGTGCCGAGGCTCTTCTAGGGGCGTACATGCGTTATGACAACTATCTTCGCTCGAAGCATGAATCAGGCAAGGCGTAAACATAGAATGCCTGTCTACACTACCTAGACAATTTTAACTATGGAGTGAGGGACAAATAATGTAGCATCTTTATGACTACCTGGCATCACTGAAATACACGGATTAAAATCGCACCATGTTGCAAGTACTACCACACTCGTTCCGTAGTGACGCTGTACAAGTTGACTACCAATATTCAGAGATTCGCTTCTGGCCCGGTCCGAAGCGCGAGCTTGGCGCACCTCCCCTTCGGGCCTCACTGCCGGCCTGGAGAGTTTGTCATCCCTTCTGTTCCCCAACCTGGCGCCAACCATCGGCTTCATTGGCTTTGAAGCGCACACTTGCGACGCATAGGGGCAAACAAGTGCGTTGATGTCGAATTTGTGGGGCCGCCCCTCGCAGCGCCGGCCAAAATTTGACTGCAGTGTCCGATACTAGCCTAAGCCACCGGCCAAATTGGCCGTCCTTCACGCGTATAAGCGGCCGTAAGCCACGCATATACGCGTGAATATACGCGTGAAGGACGGCCAATTTGGCCATCAAGTGTCGCATTGCGTTCACGAGAGACCATGCTGAACCACTCGTAGGACCGGAGATTGAGGACTTTGGAATCCATTCTCCGTCGATGGAGAGCAAGGCATTTGTCAGTATGGGCTTGAGGTCGAGTATAATAATGCCGGGTAGCCCCTCTGGATGATGGCAGGTCGAATCCAGCATCAGCACTTGTCTCGTAGACACTAGGCCAATAATTCAACCCAATCATGTCGGACGACGCCAAAACTACCATTGCCCTCGTTACGGGCGCAAATCGAGGAATCGGCAAGGCAGTCGCCATCCAACTAGCCAGGGACCACGGCTATCATGTCGTGATCGGCTCCCGCAAACTCGCTGCGGGCGAGGCTGTGGCGGCAGAGCTTCAGGCGGCGGGTCACAAGGCCAGCGCAGTGCAGCTGGACCTCACCTCAGACGATTCTATGGCCGCCGCTGTGTCGACTATTGAGAGCAAGTTTGGCCGGCTCGACGTGCTGGTCAACAACGCCGCTGTGCTTTTGGACAAGGGCGGCAGTGGCTTCAAAGAGATGCCCGATCTCTCGACACGCGAGCTCTTCGAGAAAACATTCCAGACCAACGTGATTGGCACTGCATGCCTGACCGAATTGGCCCTGCCGATGCTCCGCAAGGCGACTTCGTCGCCGGGCCCTCGGCTCGTGTTCGTGGTTAGCATGATGGGGTCGCTCAAAGTCGCAACCGATCCCACCACCCACCACTACGCTCTGGACTACAAAGCCTATGATGCTAGCAAAGCCGCCGTCAATATGCTCATGATAAACTACGCGCGCATCCTGAAGGACGTGGGCGGCCTAGTCAACTCCGTCTGTCCCGGTTTGGTCGCTACAGCAGCAACAGGCTTCACTGAGTGGGGCACTACGGCTGAAGTTGGCGCTAAGCGTGTGGTTGAGTTGGCCACTCTCGGGCCAGGTGGCCCTTCTGGGACGTTCTCGGACTCTAGGGGAGAGATTGCCTGGTGATTCGAGCACTATAGGTATTAGGCAATACGAAAGGCGCGCTCAAGTGCTAGAAGCAGAGATGGATAACTAGGTAGTGAACATAGGTATGCAATGTAGCCCCGGCTTCAGCCAAGTGACCGCGGGGGCCAGCCCTACAGCAGGGCTCTATGTAGTCCATCAAGGACTGGCGTAAGACACTAGCTATGTACGGAATAGATTGCAGGAAGAAACCAATGAGCATATATTTAGTTTGCCGCCCGGGTGGCACACAGATGACAATCTCATTCCAGACCTCTTGATTGGGACGCAGATCACATCTTGTGCAGCATGGCCTAGTAGAAGAAAAAACACCCGCCCCATCCAAAAGCGAACCGGCCAGTCACAGTCGGTTTCATGATCTGGGGCTTAAGCATCCACAGCACGGGAATGCACCGACTTGGGTAAGGCGGGGCAGGTTGTGTCAGATTTTAGCGATTTTTAAAAAGTACCCAGCCTTCCTAGCTAGGATGTATGAGGTTCGGCGCGTTTCGTAGGCATTGCATCCTTCAGAATGACGTAAGGCAGGAACGATAGCTGGCTGTATATAGGTCTTTGCGCCCGACTAAAATGGAGTCGGCGAACCGTCGAGCTTCTACGATAACAGGCGAGGAAAGTCCTCCAGTGTTACCTCGACGATGGCAGACGCAAGCAGCATTCTCGGAATAGCCAGCACCACCTGGCTGCTAGCCCTACTAGGTAGCACGGCCACTTTGTACCTACTAAGACGCAGCTTGGCCACCGACCTAGACCCTGCAGAGCCGCCTTTGCTGGCGCCCAAGATCCCACTGATTGGCCACATACTGGGACTGATGCGGTACCAAAATGACTACTTCGGCGTCTTGGAGTGCGTGCTCGTCCGACCAACTCCCATCCCCGTTTGCAACTCACGCTGATGGCCGAAACAGGGAAAAACCCCACCCCCCCGCGTATACCTTGCCAGTCCTCACTGATAAGATTTATATCATCGCCACTCCCGAGCTGATCCAGGCCGTGTATCGCAACACCGACCTGAGCTTCGAGGAATTCTTCTTCGGCTCCATGAGCATGCTCGCAGGCATCTCTAAGGAGTGCCAAGCCGCTTTTAACAAACCCGAGCTAGGCCAGGCGTACTTGCACGGCTTCACGACGATGCTGTCCCGGGAAAATTTGCATACAATAAACGTCAGCGCTCTCAAGGTAATATCTAAAGAGCTTGCTCGTCTCCCCGCCGCGCCGCTTCAAATCGACAGCTTTGCCCTTTGGCTCCGAGATCTCATTACCATCGCTACGACTACGGCCTTGTTCGGGAGCAAGAACCCACTCATCGGCAAACCGCATCTTGCTGCTGGGTTTTGGTGAGTGTCTTTATTGTCCAATGGAAGATTTCTGTCCATGCTGACCCAGCCAGGGTGTACGAATGCAACTCCAATGTATTCAATACTAGCATCCCTAGGTTCATGATTAAAAAAGAACTTGACGGGAGAAGTGCAATCTCTCGGGAATTCACTGAGTACTTCGCTCGCGGATACGATTCGGAGCCCGACGTGTCGCCCCTGGTCAAGTTTCACGGCAAATTGTTCCGCGAACAAGGCCTCACTATTGAGGAAAACGCCATGATGCACTTTGGTACGATCTACGGTGCACTTTCAAACACTTTTCCCACCTTCTTCTTTACAATTATGCACCTATTCTGCGACTTGAATCTTCTCAAAGAGGTTCGAGCCGAGGCCGAAAAGATCGTTCGCAGGGATGGCGCTCAAGCAACTGTGAACATCAACGCGCTCTTAGACGATACACCACTCCTTACCTCGATTTACCGCGAATCATTCCGTGTGCATTTTGGATCCTCCATTGTTCGCAAGTCAGCCGTCGATACAACCATCTCGGACGGGCAGCGCAGCTATCTGATCAAGAAGGGCCACACCGTTATGCTGCGCGTCCCCGCCATGCACCACGCGCCAGAGTTCTGGGGTGCAGCTACCGAGTCTTTCGATAACGAGCGCTTCCTGAAGGCGGAAGCGGACCGAGCGCGCAGGAAGGCATTTACGCCGTTTGGCGGCGGCAAGCACCTGTGTCCAGGCCGTAACTTCGCCATGGCCGAAATCCTCGGCATCGCGGTTTCCTTGGCGCTGGGCTTCGACATCACCCACCCAGAAGGCGGCGCTGTCAAGATGCCCGCGGTCAAGCCGACCCAGCTCACGCACATCTTTGGCAGGCCCAAGCCGGGCGAGGACCTGAGAGCGCAGATCTCAAGAAGGAAGGGCTGGGAGGATGTGAGGTGGAACTTTGTATAGACGGCGGCGTCAAGAGATGCTCCCTTGCTACCATGCCGCTGTTTCTACCGTATTCCAAGACGAATACAGTGATTTTGGGATATTTGGTACCGGCTATTTAGTGCTAATGTACTGTACTTGAAAAGCTAGGTAAATATGCGCGCGGCCAACCTACATGTGGCTAAACAGAACCGATCGATAAGCGTTGGCTGCAGGATACTTGATAATGAAGTAAGACGGGGGGGCAGGTGGGACGTGGTGTTTAGTACCCGACTCCATAAGATTCCGCACTGCTCCTCGCACTTGAAGCCTTCTCTTGATGCTTTTGGCAATTGACTCTGGGCAAAGCTGAGAGCGCAAGGAATAAAAGTATGCGAACACAGACAGAATGAAAATGTCATAAAAGCAGGGGTAAAGCTCGCAGCTGAGCGCTAGCTCTGCCAGCTGGAAGCTGGGGAAGCTTGCCAACCGAGTCAGCAAGGGGTCTTACGTGCAAGCAATCTTTAATAGTTACGCACATACCCTTATATAATAAATGAGCAGTTAAGCGAGCATAAGAAGTATATATTTAATAAGCGTGACCTTCCCGAGTATATAGGGGAAGTAAGTCTTCGACCTTTATCTTTACAAGAGTTACTAAGTATACGTTTTATTGGGACAGTAAATCATGTATCTATTCGATAATGCGACTGAACTGATGAATCATATATTTGATTACGTCAATCTTTCGCGTGTACTACCATGCGTGATACGTATTGGGCTTGTCTGTCGTGTGTCCGGTGCCCTCCTTGCCTAGAGTCGCTAGAGTGTACCGCTAACTCGGCTCATTTTCATAAGGGGATTCAAGCATTATATTGACGATGCAATATTTCGTCTGCGCGATTTAGATCAGCTCAGTGACCTTCCCAACTTCCTCAGCAACCTATCTTTATCTAGTCAGGATCGAGCTGGCCAGGAATGAGCCGCCTGTGTGCATTCCTACGTTGCCTGCAGAGCACCCACCGAGCATGGCACAACATCCCATCTCGGCCATGCCTAACTTGTCGCACAGGCTCTCCGTGAACAAGAATATGA
This sequence comes from Thozetella sp. PMI_491, assembly GCA_021432635.1. Lineage (NCBI taxonomy): Eukaryota > Fungi > Ascomycota > Sordariomycetes > Chaetosphaeriales > Chaetosphaeriaceae > Thozetella > Thozetella sp. PMI_491. The sequence continues at coordinate 941,831 of MU270033.1, forward strand.
TTCGGGACTCGAGGCTCTATCGGCGTGCCTAATGTCCCTTCTTCGTTTTGCTGGTGGCCAGCGCTGAGGAGGCCGCGAAGCCGATGATTTCGGCCATGGCGAAGCTGCGGCTTTGGAAGACTTTGCTATATGCGACTAAAAGTCGGGATAAGACAGTGATGAGAATTCTCCTTGAGGTGGGTGCGGACCCCGACCAGTATCCCCCATTCAGCACGCCACTTATGGTAGTCGCACAGAAGGAGAGAGTTGCAGGAACAAAGCTGGCTGACGCTCAGGGCTTTTCATTCTCGGGCAGACATGTTTAGGTGGCAACGAGACAATGGGAGTAGCCGCCTCACAATCCGACACAATGCATACCACAAAGCGCCCAGCCGGAGATAGCGGGCTCGGAGAGAGGCTCCCGGGCTCGGAGTCGGTGCACGGGCCCGGACACGGCGTGGGGTTAGATCCGGCCGCAGGGGTATGCCTCGCCGGATCCGGTCTAGAGAGTACTTGTGGCAGCAAAACAATCGGATATTGCGCGTGGCTTGGAGAGACTGACAAATATGCTTACCGGCCTCTTCACAGTGGAGTAATGGCCATTGCATTTCCCATGTTCGGGGTGAGGTCGTCAGCTGTACAAGCTATCTACCAGTGCCTTTTCCGTATCGAGAACTAGCCGCATGGAATGCGCCAAGTGCCGGAACAATGAACAATCCACAGGCGAAAAGTACCACATTGCTGACCAGATTCGGTTAGTCCAGATTCAAACTCCCCTGCCACTTTCGCCGGCCCGAGGCGAGCAACCGGGCCTTTGGTCGATCCTTTCTTACAATGCGGCGAAGAGGCGGCTGCTATTGATATAAAAGAGACCCGGATGGCATTTACAATTTGTCTGCGATGCCCTCGTAAGCTATCACCTAAACTACCAATACAGGGACCAACACACCTTCTACGTCCAGACCATCACCTATTTTCCAAACCTCGACAGCATGGGTGTCACCTTCAATCCTCAGCAAGACATCCCCGACCTGAGCGGCAAGGTCTGCCTGGTCACAGGCGCCAGCTCTGGGTGCGGGGAAGCTGCTCTCGCGGCTATGGCCCAGCACAATCCCAAGGTCCTCTACCTAGCCGCCCGGTCTCGCGCCAAAGCGGAAGCCGCGATAGAGCGCATTCGAGCGAGCTCTTCGGCAGCGGCGGGAGCCAAGATTGAGTTCCTAAATCTCGATCTAGCGTCTTTCGCCTCGGTTCGCGCCGCAGCTGCCCGGGTTAACGAAGAAGTTGACCGCCTGGACCTCATCCAGTTGAACGCCGGCGTCGCCATGATTCCCCACAGTATGACATCAGATGGCTACGAGGTACAATTCGGAACCAACTACATGGGCCATGCTCTGCTCACACAGCTCCTGATGCCTAAGTTGCTGGAGACGGCTAAGCTGCCCGGCGCTGACGTACGGATTGTGTCCTTGTCTTCCATATCTCATAAAGTGTTTGGCATGAGCGAAGGCATCGATTTTAGCGGCCTTAAGACCGAGATGGGCAGCAGATCAGGTCCTCAACTATACGCTCAGGCTACGCTCTGCAAGGCTCTGTTCGCGCACCAGCTTGCAAAGAAGTATCCGCAGATCAAGTCCACCTCGGTCCACCCAGGCGGCGTGAAATCAGATCTATACGGAGGGGAGAAGAATATGAGCTTCTTTCTCAAGACATTCCTCAGAACACTGCTCATGATCAATGGTGTTATGCCAGACGAGGGTACAAAAACCCAACTCTGGTGCAGCTTTAGCAACGACGTCAAGAACGGCAAGTATTACGAGCCAATTGGCAAAGAGGCGCCGGGGAAACTCACTCTGGACGAGGGATTGTCTAAGAAGCTATGGGACTGGACGGCCAAGGAGCTGGAGACACAGGCTAGCTCAACATGGCCGTGAATATGTGCCATGGTCTTGGGAAGGCGTTGAGATTTGAGCGGGCAGTACCTTTTGGCTTTTAGAGTCGTTGGATTGTATTTGCTTCCTCAACAAGGGTTTGAGGTGCACCTAGCGATACTATACAGGGAGTCGGCTCTGCCTTAGATTCCCTATGGAAATTAACCGCAAGTAATTAAGAAGTAATGGCCTTAACAGCGACTATGTGTGTCGTGGGCATCTCTTTGTCGGCTATAATGCTAATTTGAGGGTAAACATCCTCCCCACAGGGCCTAGAACTTCTTACAATCATATAGCCAGATTAGATGAGAACTATCTGCCAGGAGTCTGCACCCAGTGTTGCCTCTCCATACATGAAACCTTCCAAGTAACATTGTCCAATAAGGCGCAGCATACCGCTCGTAGGATCCTCTCTTAGCAGACAGGGAGTTCGAGATCCGTGAAGAACCCAGACCTGGTCTCCCACCTCAACAGCCTTACTTGCAAGCCCTAGCTGGCCATTCTCGGTCAGGAAAACTAGCTTTTGTTGTACAATGAGGGCACGATCTCTTAGATCTTCCAACTTCTGGTACTCTTCCTTGTCGGCCACACTCTTCTCTACTTTCCCCTCTCGAGCTAAGTCATCTTTCTCCTGGATAGCTGTCTCACAGTCTGCAATCATCATAAATTGGCGGATTTTTTCATCGGAAAGATGCTGTTGGTGACCGAAGGCGCCGTCAGCGAGCAGCGTCCGCATGAGTGCTATCCTTCTGTCGGGATATAGTGTGTGGAACTGTCGACTCTGTTCCTGCGTGGACACTCCCAGGTGTCTATCGATGGCCTCAATTTGGTTGTCCAAGTCCAAGATGCCTTTCGTGCCGTTTGAGGAGCTACGATAGTATGAGATGGAGAAAATGAATGGAGACACCCATTCCACTTTTGACACATCCATGCCCTGCGCGACCAGTTCGCCAACTTCGTCTCCATCCACCCATTCATGCATTCTTCCACGGGCAGCATCGAAACTTGTCGTGAAGTCCGGTGCATTCAAGGGCCGAGCATAAGGAAATACCTCGGACCAGTATGGAACCCAGGAGGGGAGTTCCTTGGAACTAGGCAGGCCGCCGCCAAACCCTTGTCCGCCGCCCCCAGCGATCGTAGTTCTCCCTCGAGCGGAGGCAAAAATGTCAAGCGACTTGGTTTGGCGTATTATCGATTTTGCGGTCGCAGTCCACACCTTCGCGGGAGATAAGCGGTAGTCCGGCCGGATAGTGGAAGCAGCGCTGCCGTTTTGAAAGGCAAGATATGCATAGATGAAATCGCGCGGGTCGGTGGCGCGGAACTGGTGAAGGGTCTGCATGAGTAGAGCCAGGAAACTATCTTGTAGCATACTGTCGCGCTTGCAGCTGGCGTCGCCACAGCCTCGTTTATGTTTGATGAGGAATAAGGCATCGAAGCCGACGGTCGACATGATAATCGACTTCGCGTAACCACCAGCCCTCACCTCTTCTTCACAGACGGCATCGGCGAGGCGGATAAGGGTAGTGAGGGGAATCGATAATCTTCCGATCCGGATGTCTACATCGCGAGACAGAACAACCTCCTGAAAGATCCATGCGCGCGTGAACCACGTGCGATTCAGCATACGCGTGAATGCCCCGCGGCGTTGCTCTGCCTGTAGCGACGGCGGAAGACCCCTGCTAGTGACGGGAAGAAGACCGCGGAGATAGCCAATATCATCGTTCAGCGTTGTGAATGCTCTATTTCTCAAGGGGGCGATCAAGTCTCGCAAGAGAGCCTCATCGACGCTATCGCTTGCACCAAGCCACACCACTGTGCGGCGAGAAGATCGATATATGTCTGCCATCAGGGCGACTTGCAACCCCTTCTCGTCCACGGAATCTTGGTCGATGCAGAGCTGATCAATCCATAGGTGCACCGGCTCGCTCTCATGCCGAAGGCGGAGGAGGGCAGCGTACAAGTGGGGGGTGACAGAGACGCTGGCATTCGGAATTCCTTCGTTTTTAGAGTCGGTTATAAGGACTGGGAAGTCCTGTGCTTGTAGACCCCACGTGTATGACAGCGTGTCGTATTTGCCCGCCCACTCGCTGATTCGAGCAGGAAGAAGAGCACATCGGATGCATTCGTCCTCCAAGTTCGCGGATGGCCACACCTTCAGGATGCGGAAGTCATCACCGTCTGAGATCGGGCAATAAGCGTATTTGGTTGCCTCGAGGCCTTCCAGATAGACTGGTCGACGAAGCACAGGCCCCTCAGTTAGAGATCGACTTGTTGGGCTCCTTGCATAGCGGTTCACCTCGCCTCCGCTAAACGACATGCTGGTCAACCCTGCGGTGGCCTCAAACGTCAAGTGCTGCAGTGCATCCCCCAGCCCTGCGAACCCCGATCTCGTCCGCCTGGAACCCGTAATAGGAGTGTATCCAAACATCTTGGACGATCTTGGCAATCAGAAAGCAAATGCAGTTAAGTGTGGATCGTTTGGCTATCGTCTTTGGACTGACTGTCCTATAGACCACCCTCGCAGGGAAGTGGCGGCTCGCTTATTGCGCATCACTAACTTAGAGAAACTGAGGGTTGGGCGTTGCGACGGTCTAGACCATAGTGCCTTAGCGCGCGAGGGGTTCGAAAGGCGCCGATGGGCTGAAGTACCCCGGCTTCAGCCTTCGGGTCACACAACAGAGCGGGATCCTACGATAGGCTAGATTCATCGCTCACCGATAGGCTCTTAATGATACCCCAGGTTGATTGGCTCAGTCCCGAGTGCTAAAACGCGCTCGTCATGCGGCGGCGTAGAAAATGGTGTCCAAGCGTGAACTAGTAAAGGGGTCCCTAGCCTGCTTAGTTTAGGTATTTTGACTCGATACCTAGGTTCAATACCGCACCGTGATGCTTTAATTCTGGAAGGAACATTGAATCAAAGGGTTTGCCACGACCGGAGTGACACCTTTTGCCCCAAGAACATAGTCAAAATGGAAACACCTCCCCCTGATCGCACTATCGGCTCGATAGAGCCCAAGCGCGTCGTCATTGATGGGGCTGGTGACCTAATCCTCGAGGTTGGAACCAAACCGCAGTCACGTTTGCAAGTCTCTTCAAAGGTGCTATCGACAGCCTCGAGGGTATTCCGAGCCATGTTTAATCCAAGCTTCAAAGAGGGGCAGGCGCTGAGCCAAACGTAAGTCGGCTGATAAGCTCTGATTGTGAAGGTGTTCCGCCAAGGCTTAGATGTTTAGGCATCTGACTAGCTACGCGTGGGCGCGAAGGGGGTTAACTGGATGTTTAGGGACACAAGCAACCCTGCTGAGATCCCGCTGCCCGAAGATGATCCCGCAGCGATGGAGACACTTCTCAAAATATTACATCTACAGAATACGGCGCTTCCGACGGTCAACATTCTGTCGGCAGATGGGTTTAGAGATTTCGCTGTAGTCTGTGACAAGTATGACTGTAACGATGCCGTCAGCTTCGTGGCGAATTCATGGCTCCAGGAGTTCGTATCGAACCCCGGCCCTTACAACGAGGACAGCAATTTGGTCCTCCTTGGGGCGACATCCTTCCTCAACAACGCACCAGGCTTTCAAGACATAACAAGGAATTTGATCCTTAATAGTTCCAATAGTTTCCTGGATCGTGACATAGAGGATGACACCTACACTGTTCCTGCCCTCGAGTTGTATGGTAGGTTTCAACACCTCTACATTTGATGCCTGTCGGTATACATCACTTTACTTGTGAGCAGAAGAACTGATAATTGGGTTACAGTGGCTCTGGAGAAACAGCGTGAAGCACTACGACGGGTAATTCATCTGGGTTTGATGGAGCCTATACAGCCGCTCATTGACAAGAATAACTACGACAAGACCCCGATCAACGACAGCAGAGTTAACCACACTAATGGGTGGGACTTTGGTGTACATGACACTCTCCAGGTCTCCGCGTATCTTCGCGAACTTCGCAGACTGAAACTATGGCCGCTAGCATGGCCAAATAGGAGTATCAACAGTGTGCTTGACGATCTGTCACATTTCGAGGAGAAGGAGCTGGGAACCTCCTTGGGCTTCCGCATGCACGGGCGACATCCTCAGTGCTCCGCCTGTCAGTATGATCCACGGACAAAGCTTGACCTTCTCATCAAGAAGGTCGAATTGGAGGCGGCCGGTCTTTGCCTGGATTGTTTACACCGTGGGTCGTCGCCTGCTCCGGGCGGAACCGAATGTCGCGTCAAGCACAACTGAGGATGCTATGATCTGTCAACGCGTCTACTCGAGAACGTGAAAACGGCCAATAAAAGTCTCGTGTTCCAGACGAGCAGGCAAAGCCGGTAGGAAACTAGGGGAGGCATGGGCTAAAGCCAGAATTCGCGTGACATATGGACTTCTATTTGAGAAAAGATATACGCAGTCTACGCTGAGGCTTAACTTGGTGCTCCGAAATACTCTTCAATTCGGTGTATATGAATTGTTACTTTCCGAACCAAGTATCAGCTCCACGTGACGTTTGTATTTCGGCGAAATGGCTGTTGCCAAGCCGTGATGGAAATGGAATTTCAGCCAAAATGGTGGGTTGTAACTCTGCCAAGTCTTTTGCCTGCCAACGTCAAGATCTAACCACGTAGTATGCTTCATTCACGCAGATCAGTCCAAGATTAAGCACATTGGAGAATGTTAAATGCATCAGCTACGATAACAATGGCTATTCGGGGGCCCTGTTACTAAACTAATCATGTAAATACCTCAAGATACGGTTGCAGCTACGCGTTGATTAAAACCTGTACACAAATCCGGCATTCACCAATCCGGGATGAAGGACTATACTATCAAGCAACGAGGTAGGTAAGTTATCAGTATCGACGTGTCTTGAAGCAAGCCTTTACGTTTAGAGGCAAATCAATCGGGAAGATATAAATATCTTAGTTTTCTTCCGGGCCGATTTTAACGAGTGTACACGAATATGGAACCAGGCAGAGCATCCTTGAATACGGACGAAACAATTTCGTGGAGAGCACGAGAGTGCCCTAGCCTTCCAACTTTCGCCGCAAAAGCTGACGTCCTTGTTGTCAAATCAGGCCGAAAAATCGAAAGTGTTGCGCTTGTGATTTCCCTTCTTCTTCTTGGCCTGAGGTTGCTGTTGCTGGGGTTGCTGGGGCTGGGGCTGTTGCTGCTGCTGCCGCGCCGCCGGGCAAGTTGCCTTTCGGGCCGAATCATCGTACGAACAAGATTGGCCATTGTTCTCGCGATCGCACTACGAGATGATTAACAACCTGAACTGGATTTCTGTGTCACATATTGTCGGTCACATACGCTGCCGGTTGAGCAGGTGTATTGTGCCTGGCCGTTGGACGAGCCTTTCCCTTGGCCTTTGCCCTGGCCCTTGGCCGCGGGCGCCGCCTGCCGTGTGACTTCGCACTTGCCCTGGTTGCAACGCTGGATCAATCGAAGAAGATTGTTAGCCTCTGGTTCTCGCTAAAGACGATATTTACAAGGGTCATACTCACACCCTGGATGGTCTCAGCCTGGACAGCCAAGACCAGGGTAGCAACGGCGATAGCGGAGAGGAACTTCATGTTGTCCGAGAGAATGTAGCGGTATAGTGCTTCTGAAAGGAAGTGTTATGAAAATGAAATATGCTTTAGAATCTCATAATCGACACGTCGTCTACGACGCCTTCTTATATAGATAAGTTGTGTGTAAAAGGAAACACTGAAGCGATGGAGACAGAGTTGAGAACGAAGGGATGGGTTGTTTAGCCTACACCGCTGTATCGGATGGAGATGATCCGAATGCCTTCGGAGAATATTCTATTGTTGAAATTGTGTTCATCATTCCCTACTCAGTTGTAAGAGAACATGTAGCTGGAGCAGGGAGTCCCTTGAGATCTATCGTAATCGACATGGAGGTTTCCGACAATAATAGTTGGTGGAGAGACTCAGTGCGACCCTTAGGCTTAAATTGACGGCAGTTCTAGCCGGGTCTAGAACTCGAACAGAGATCAATTTGGCTTCATTTATGGAAGCTCTCTCCTTCAGCCTCCAACTTTTAGCGAGCAGTATGAGCTGGCTCCATTCCGGCACGCCTGCCTTTCTGTTACTATACGACCCCAGTATAATATTGGAGAGAGAGGGGTGTCGATCGTTTATTTAGATGGAGAAAAATAGCGGGTGTGATACAAGGCCCTACGGTCTTTTCTTCCACCTGTAGGGTTAATGCCGTGAGAGCGGCCAGCGTAGAGAGTACCACTACCTGACACCTGACACCTAAGCGGTGCAGTCAGTGGGGAATAATCAAGTGGTTCGAGCGAAATATAACCGACCAAGAGACTGGTAGAGAGGCAATATCTATTCAGAAGCATAAATGGTAGATGCAGGAGACTCCAAGCATGTTCTATGGCCCACGAATCCGCGGCGTGTTCTCGAATGCTCGCACAAGCATCTTTAAACGCACCTTGTATCAATATATTGGATCCCCGTGGCCTCGGGACGAACAGGCGGCCGGGAAAGCTTGTCTCGATCTCGGCTGCTAGGCGAGCAACGGGTAAAAGCTTGGCAGCCGACAGGATGGGGTCCGCCTCGGGACCGGGGATTGGTAACGCCGATCAACACTGAGGTTCAGGCCCCATATATAGCCTGCATTGAGCTTTGAATTGGGAACTATACCACTTGCTATAGCCATACCCGGTAGTTCAGCGGTGACCAAGGCAGTCGTAACCGAGGTCTCGGGCCCTTCGAACTTGCCAATAGCCTAACGCGTTTCCTCCTCATGGATCTCATGACCATACCACGCGACTGCCCTCGACTGGTCATTACGAGGCAATAATAACCAACAAATAATATTTATCGGCTAGTTGCCATTAATGTGCTTCCCCGTGAGGTAGATGCGGTCCTAGCAGTCCTCCGTCGAAGCCAAAGCTCCAGTGGTTCGCAAAGGTATAACTCGATGCGGCAAATGCCAGCGCGAGACTGGCCATCTCAGATACTCTTGTCTTCGTCAAGCGCTGCTACAAGAAAAATCCAATCTTGACACTTGATTCGGAGACAGGTCTATTTCGCACCTCTAATTTGTTAGGCAGCCTCACGCTCGATTGTAGCCTCGCAGCAAGGGCTCATTCTCTTGTACAAGAGCAGCTCCCATCATCTTCGTGTGTCCTGACATGCCAGCAACCTGAAATGGGGTGCTGGGGCATCGGAAGTCGTTTCGCGTGTCGGTCCTTGGTACTTTGGTATTTTGTTTCAGCGAGCAGCGTGCATCGTATCTGGTAGCTCCTCAAGACGCTAGTTTTGAGGGGCGGAACATTGGCCCCCAATTTCTCCGGGCGGCGCTGAGTTTTTCCCCGCCCGCAGTCTCGTCCGACGCCGTCAATTTTCATCGATCCTCCGCCAACCGGCAGAGATGCACCTAGGCTAGCATGGCTAATAACGTGCCGCCCGAGTCTTTCCTGCTGTTCCCGCGCTTGCCTATAGAGATTCAACGATGGATCTGGGAGTTCTGCCTTCCGGCTCCGGCGCGCGTCGTCGAGATTGATGCGCCCTGCCCGAAAAGCGTTGCGGGCACGTCCTGTGAGCTTCAGCGCACATCCCAGCTCAATTCCCGCCCTCCACTTGTCAGCCTTGTCTGCCACGAGGCTCGTAGCGTTGGCCTCCTCCGTCACCGCCGACTATATACCAATCTTGATGCTTATGATGGCCAGAAGCCAGGGATCGATACTCAAATACGTGATCCGTGGGTTCGCGAGGGAGTCGACGTGCTCCATATCAACTGGGGCCCGGGTCATGGCGTGATACGGACGACGAACCCCCCGGCCAGCCCCTTGCGGTTTTATCTCTGGCTAGCGCGCCAGAGGCGCATACGAGTCTCGTTCATGTCGACGCTCTTTATGGGGTTCGACCAGAGCGACGCTGAAGCATATTTCGCCGGCGCCTTCGATGTTTTCAAATTACTTTCGGAGGACGGTGGGCCTTATCAAGTCACGCTACGCATGATCAGCCTACATATTCCTTCCGAACTAGCTCTTCGGTCCGGCCTTTTTGGACGCTTGTGTGAAGAGCGCGTGCAGCTTGTTGCATCCAGCGACAAGGCTGGCCTTCAGGCCTACCGTGATCTCTGGGCGGCGGGCCCGGTAGCGGATCAAGAACCAGCCGAGTTTTTTGATCTAGCGATACGGAGACACGAGGACGAGTGGCTCAAACGAGTCGCAGGGTGGAAACGAAGGGTCGAGACGAAATGGGTCCTCGCGTGCTTGTACATGGCTCAGCGCATGGGACTTCCCGGCATCCAAGCAATAGGTAACATGTCGATAATAGTCCCGGAAGATGTTGATCTAAACCCGGAAGAGGTCGGAGCCCCTGGAACTACCGAGACAATACTAGGGGTGAATAAAGAGCATCCGTGGGTTATCGAGACTCTCCGCAAGATGCCACGCTTCGAGCCGACAGTCATGTTCAGGCTTTGCGATTCCAACTGTCACGAAGCCCATGCAAAATAGTGATAACACTTAGATCTGAGGTCGCAGGGCGTCAGGGACTAAGGAATTGAAATAGACGCGAGGCAGATGGCAACTTGTATTTTCTCTTTGTCGCATTTTTATCTCTACATGTGGTACCAAAGACAGCCGGACGCAAGAGCACTCACGGATCACTTTAACACCTATGCGTTTCTATACAGAACAGTTGCGCTTGCCTATGGAATGGTCAATAGCGACTCAGACAGCGAGATATACAAGGCAACTGACCTGGTGGTTCGGGAAGATCAAAGAATCTGCTACCACAACATTCTCTCTGCGACTAGCGGCAAAGACAATGAGCTCTGCAATGTCAACCGGAGTCAAAGGCTCAACACCGCTGTCAAATGTCAGCAGCGTCCTTGGATGCTTATGAGAGGTGGAGGTGCCTTACGTATAGACCGAGTCAGCTTTGCCTTGATCGCCCCTAAACCGAACAACGGAGAATTCCTGAATTTTCACTCTGGTCAGCACGGGGAAAGAGCAATGAAAGCATAGAGTACTGATAAAGACATACCGTCTCTACTTGACCAGGAGCTACCTCGATCACTCTGATTCGAGAGGAAATAAGCTCTTTCCGTAGCGCGTCGGTGAAAGATTTCACGGCCGACTTGGAGGCACAGTATATGCTACCAGATTGGTACGCTTCTCGTCCAGCAATGCTATTTAGCATGATGATATCTCCTTGACCGCCATGGGCCCTTCGCTTGAAGATGGGAAGAATCGCCTGCGTCATATTTATCAGGCCGAAAACATTCGTCTCGAACATTTGCCTGATGTCATCCTCCTTGATATTCGGTGCTTGGTCGACCCCGATGGCGAGACCTCTGGGGTACAGCTGTTAGCCGGGAATCTCGGTCTGGGAATCCTGCATTACCCACGCATTGTTAACTAGGATATCGATTTCTCGGAACGGCTCCGGGATCGAGGTCACAAATTGATTGACTTGGGAAGGCTGAGAAACGTCTAGCTCGGCAATGTGAATCGTCACCCCTGGGCCAATCTCCTTGCCAATCTTCGAGGATAGCTCCTGGAGCCTGTCGACTCTTCGAGCGGCGAGCACAAGCTTCAGATCATCCGGGCTAGTTGCAGCAAACTCGAGGGCGGTGCTCCATCCAATTCCAGATGAGGCGCCCGTGATTAGAACGCATTTCCCGGCAAGCCGCTGTTTAGCTGCTTGGCTCATGTTGGCGGCAGTGATTTCGAGAGAAGAGGGTGAGAGTATCGGGAGCGGGCATGCGCTTCTAATAGAACAATCCAAGATGAGGCTTGAGTTGTCCTCGATCTTGATGTAGCCAGCCTTCCTGGACTCTATCGATTGGGGATCTACTCCTGTAGCTGTCGAAGAATGACAGTTTTCCTCTGGTGCTGGAGGAGCGAAGATGGGCAGAATCTTCCGATTCCGCTTGAGTCAAACGTGCTCATGTTCGCCGCACATGCACACCGATCTGGTAATCGGAGATCCCGAAGGACAAAGGTCTCGGGAGGGAGCGCATATGCGCCATTCTGCGCGCGTATAATGCCTACGTCATGTAAGACCCGCTTCTAGGGTGCCTGAGCCGGAGACGCGGCGAATTTCCGACGCGCCGCGCTAGTCGGATATGCCCGCCCTAGTTTAAGGAAGGGATAGGTAGACTTTCCGCCAACCGCGCCTACGCGCAAACAAAGACGCGGTAGCGATTAGTGCGGCCATACCCACAGGGAGAAATGGGTTTTGAAGGTGCTATCAGAATCCAGAATACGATCAGGAGTGCCCCTAAGATCGATAGTTGCTACAATATATCGCACTAGGCGGCTAACTGCTAGTAGACAGATGCACGCGCACATGGTTGTTCATGCACATGTGGAACTAAAGCGTCACGTCGTGTTCTACACCGAGATATATAGTGTGCTACTCGAGACACGATGTAGGAAAACTATAGGAAAATTCACTATTGCAGCATGTTTTCTCAGTCTAAAGATATCAGAAGGCTCTGTAGTACAGCTTTTAGACTTCCGCCGCCACGGTTGCCACGGTCAGGTTCTTGCTGTCCGGCAGCGCGTATCCGTAGTTGCGGCTTGTAATCATAGTCCTCCACTCGCCGGCATTGACAGCCTCGTACTTCGGCTTCTCGCCCTCGTTTACAATAGGCGTGATCATAGTGGCAGGATCGGGGTGCACGAAAAAGGCCGTAGAGTAGCGGCAAGGTAGCATACCGCTGGGGCCAAGCTCAGCCAGCTGCTCTGGCGCGAACTCGGGCTGCATAACGCGATGGCGTGTCGACTTGAGCTTGTCGTTGGACAGGCGCTGGAGCAAGTCGGCGACATTGATAACGCATGTTCCGCGCATTGGCGTAGCGGGCTTGAATTCACCCGTGTGGAAAGGGTCAACTTCAAGGCCGCCGACCTGATCCTGGAAGAGCAGGGTACACAATCCATAATCGGTGTGGGGGTTGATACGATAATGGCCAGGTTCCTCGAGCGTCGACTTGGGAATCTCCATGTAGCGCAGCAAGCGCAGCTGAGGATCGGCCTTGGCCAACTTGTCGTCCCAATAAGTTTCCGGAATACCCATCACCATGCAAAGAGCCCGCAAGACTTCTGTAGCAAGCTTCAGACATTTCTAACATGCCATTTTAGATTAGCCATAACTGCCAGGTTGTTGAAGAACTCGGAAGTTTCCTACCTGGAAGAATTCATCCGCAAACTCACGGAAGTTAGAAGGATCGCCCGCAGGCACGCAGAGCTCGTTGTTAAAACGGCGGTGCTCGTAGCACTCCTTATGGCTGCGGCCGCCGTTAGGGTCGCTCGACTCTGAACCATCGGCAGTGTAGCCTTGGCTGTAAGCTGCCGACACAACTTTGTACTGCTTCTTGTCCTCTATAGGACGGTCAAAGAAACGTTTGCTCTACTAGCTGATTAATGGTTTGCGTCTGGCGCATGGTCCAGCCGTTGAACTTACGTGGGCGAACATTTCATCAATTTCCTCCTCCGAGATATCGAAGTCTTTGAGATAAACCCAGCCAAAGGTGTGGAAAGCATCATATAACTGCTTCGCGACAACTGCCCTGTCGTCCGAGCTTCCGTGAAGAAACGGAGCGAAGGAAATGACAGGGAAGGGAAGCTCCTTATCTGCAGAAATAGAACCCATGATTGGCAGGTAACTCAAGTGAGCGATATAGAATAAGGTTCCAATACGCGTTTGCTGCGGCTTCGAGTCAAGATGTGGACTAATCTTGAACGGGCTCTACGCGTCAAAATAAGATAGCTGAAGTAGGGCAAGGATATTGCAATGCGGTGATTATATTATATACTTGGCACACCGTTCATTCGGGACCTTACGCATACCGTAATCTAGAATCAATACATGTAGAATACATACGCCACTAAAGCAGGTATGCGGAGTAGACCGCAGGACTGCATTAGCCGAAAACCCGTGATAAGGCTGACAGAGGCGGAGAAAAGGCGGAAAAGGGGAGGGCGCGGGGGGAGAGGCCCACTAATCTAATACTAAGGTTGCGCATTTTCACCGACCTATCAGCGGAGTGATTATTCTAAGGTCGGTACTGTACTATGTCCCATACGGGACGGACTAGGCGGCGATTTGGTTACGACCGGACATGGTATGCTAGCGTCCTGAACCTCGTTATACAGGAACTTGTGAATTATGAATCTCGCGACGATGCTGTAAACATGGCATAGCCGTGGCCATCCAAGCACTCAACATGGTAGGAATGCTTTAAAAATCTCCAATCTGAAACAAGCCGCCTTGTATCTCGACAATTGGATTTAAACTTAAACCAAAAGATGGAAAATAGTCTCTGCTACGCTCCGGCGATACCTATGTCACGGCCCTGCGGGGCTTATAGGTATATGTCTGCCCAAAGGTCACGTAGAGAGCAAAATGGATTGGGCGCGGGAAAAGCAAGTTTTATTTGGCGCTTTACGCCATTTCCCGGCGCAAAAGCGCGGGGGGCAGACTAGGGGTATCTACTTTTACAAAACGACTAAAACCCTATCAAATTTTATGTCTAAGCACGGGCAGTAGTGAGATTTATACGTAGAGCATACACTTCTCCTAAGATAGCGTGTAAAAGCGCGTGCTTGTCTAGCTCCTCCTTGGCTAGTGCTTCCTTAGTATTCTTAATAGCCTTTTTAACTAGTTTATAGGCTTTTTTATAGGCCTAATACAATTAGTTAGTTATAATTTTAGCGCTTGAGTATAATCTAGTTACCTTATCCTTTACCTTGCTAGTATGGCGAGTAGAAACTACCTTTATAAAGGTATATATAACACCTTTTATTATAACAAGTACTTTAGGGTAGTTATAATTGCTAGCTAAGTATTTAGTGTATCTATCCTTATATAAATCTAGCTATTATATTAATATCACCTATAAAACTCTATGCTAGAGTATAAAACAACTATACTAAAAGAGTTACTTATTAGGGTCTAGTATATAATAGACTGTCTTGTTATAGCTAATATGGCTAATATAAATAATATAAGGAATATTATTTTATATACTAATTAGCTTATACTAATATTAAACTAGTGTTAAATATAAAATAATAAATATATAAATAGATAGGGATTAACTTACCTCTTACTTAGTTATAAGGGCCTTCTCCTCTTAGGGGGGATCTTAAAAAAAGTTAGTGTTAACATAAAATTAACTAGATAGAAAATACTTAGGAGTTAAATTAACCTGTGGATTATTGATAGGGTTAAAACCCTGGTAGGAGTGGCGGATAGCCTTTTTATTGCCCTTATTAATATAGTAGGAGGTAGTTATTATAAATAGTGTAATTAGCGATTTTATAATGTAAAATATGTGTAGAGAGTAACTTATTTATAGTAGTATAGTAGTAGTAGTTATAGTCTTAATCTAAAAAGTATAAGTTAAAAGTACTAGAGTAGTAAAAGCTTTTAAAATATATAGTAAAAATCGCTTTTTTTTTTAAAAAAAAAAAAAAAAAACTTAACTTATGTATAGCTTAAGGAAAAAAGCTGTTTTATAAGGGCCTAGCGTGGAAATATATATCTAGAACTAGCTTGAGAGTACTTTAAAACACTATTATATAAGTATAGATAATAGCTATTTAATAATATTATTATAGTGTAAATAATATATTTAATAATTAAATAGCTTAAATAGCTTTAAAAATATATAGTTAACTATTATTCTATTATAAAATTATTAGTATTACCTAATCTAGTACTAGTACTACTTATATTAGTTATAAAGTAAATCTAGCTCTTAAGTGAATTATAAATCCCCTTTATAGCATGTAAAATAGCGTGTAAGAGTTATTCCTAGTTTATATCTATAGGGTTGTCTTACTCTGCTATGTTTTTTATATCTTTAATAGCCTTATGGGCAGTCCTATATGCCTTATTAAACACCTAATACTATAATTAATAATAGCTTATGAGTAATTTTATAAGAGGAAACCTGTTTTTTATATGTTTGTTTTAGCTCTTTTATTAGCTATTTTAATTATAAAAGCTTATATAATAGGGCTAGTAGTAGAAGAAATGTTTAAGCACTTATAGTTGCTTATGTGGTAGGTATTATAGTGTTTAATATGTGTATCTAGTAAAAAGTGTTAGTAGAATATTATATAGAAGCTGGTCTAATACCTATTAGCCGACTAAATATAGCTCCTTATAATATTATGTTTTATATAGCCTATATATGTCTTATAGGGTAATAGCTAGCTAGATTAGTGATTTATATATAAAGTATTTACTTAAGAATACTTATTACTACTGTAGCTACTTATATAGATATTGTTTTAGCGTATGTTTTAAAAGGTATCTTACTTGGTTTATAGTTAAGGGATTAATAGATTTATTACTCTTTATACCTTTTCTCTCTAGTTCTAGTATATAAGTATATATCTTAGTATATAATAAAGAGCTAAGCGTTATAAAGAGCATATTAAAATAAAGCTTATACTAAGTAAAAGCTGTTAAAGATAAAGAGTATTATACTTAGCTTTATAGTATAAAGAGAGGCGTATATAATTATATTATAAAATAGTAATCCTAGTTAGCCAACTGTGATTTAGTGACTATATATATATTATTAGTAAATTAGGACAGTAGAATTACACTAGTATAAAGAAATATACTAAGACCTAGCTTCTCCTTTTAAAGTGGACCGTGATTAAATAGCTCTTTAAATATAAGCTCTTCTAAGGTGGTAACGTGTAAATAGGCTATATAAAACAGCCTAGATATAAATTCTTATACTGTTAGATTTACTATTATATAGTTTATAGTTATACCTTATACTTTATAGACTATAATAATATATACTAGGATAAAAGGAAACTACTCTTAGGTATAGGAAATACTTTTAAGTATAAACTTATGCTTCTTTTATAGTATTAGTACTACTTTTTTACCCTTAGAAGTATATACTTTAGTCTTATCTGGCAATGTAAAGGTAGGGCTGATATAAGAGTTAAAAGTAACTATTATCACTAAGAGAGGATCTTGTGCTGGATCAGTGTTTTTTACCTATCTAAGATTAAAAATACTGCCCTAAGTGCTGTTTATAAGCCTAAATTCTATAGTAATATTATATAGGAGTATTACTTATAACCCTAAGTAAAGGGGTAGCTTTGTTAAGAGATTGTTAGCATACTATAAATCTATCTTCTCTGTATTAGTACTAGTATAAATAGCTATATATTAGATAGCTGGCAAATCTAGCTTTATAAGCTAGATATAGTTAAAATAATGTGTTTCTTTATATATAGTATAGATCTAGAGTGTATTTTCAAATACTATACACTTATAATCTATTAAAACTATAGCTACTTTAATAGAAAAGAGCTAGAATAAGTCTGGTAAAATATATGCTTAGCATAGCTTTTTTAATATTTAGTGGAATACTAGCTATCTCTTACCCTACTAGCGCTCTACTATATTAAGGAAAATAGAGTGAGAAAATACATTATAAGTAGATCTACTTATATGCTCTTTCTCTAAAGAAAGTATAGGAGTAGGAGTAAATAAAGCTTTACTGTCTACTAGTGGAAGTTGGAAGAAGTCTCTTATTAAGAGAATATTTATATTATTAAAGACTTAATCCTATACTAGAAAGATCTACTATAAGTATAGATTTATATAATAAAGAGTATATAGACTAAATATATTTTTCTTATTAAGAAAAAGATATTATAGGCGTTTTAGTTATTTTTAGGTATTAGCTAGGGTAGTTAGGGTAAGTAGCTTATATATATAATCTATAAGTAGCTATAATAGTAAAAAGATTATATTTATATTAATATTATAGCTTATAGTACTAGTTGGAGCTACTAGCTTAATTATACTCTTCTCTAGAGCCTGTTAGAAGTGGCTAGCTAAGATCTTAATTAGGTATAATTTACTAGTACCTCTATTACTATTAATCTAGAGTAGTATTTATATAGGTTAATTTTACTTAGAATAGCTTATTATAGTATTATATACTAGATATTATTTTATATTTAGTGTGTTATATACTTTTAGGAGAATAAAATTAGTGTTTAAAGCAGAATATACTACTTTAATCTCCCTTTAATAAGTGCCATTAGGGAAATAGTTATATATATAACGGCTAATATAGTCTTCCTATTTATAAGTAAGATCTAGATCTTTACACTTAATTAGATTGTATAGTTTCTATATAGGTATATGATCTAGAAGTATCTAAGTAAGTTTAAGCTAGTCTTTTTCTTATAGCTTCTCTATCACTTCTAGTTATTCTTTAAACTTATCCTCCTTTGCCTTTAGTAAGTTATACTAGTTATTCTTATAATTATAGACCTGCTGGTATTATATATATATCTCTTTAAATATATTAAATATTATATTATTAATATAAAGGAGTTATTTCTTATTAGTGTAAGGATAGCTAAGTATAAGCTTTACCCTATAGAAATCTTTAAACTATAGAGATTATAGATCTAGTTTACAACAGGGTATATAGTATAAAACTTACTCCTGTATATAACTACTTAATAGCCTTTACTATATAAGAGTATAATTCTACTTTTATAAGGTAAGAAACTAAAGGTATAAGAGCTTTACAGCCCCTAGGCATAAGATATTACACTTGAGATACTTTTTATAGGGAGATTAGTGCTTTAAAGTATTATTTATATTTAGATTAAGGGCTTAAGACTATTTACTTAGTATTTAATAATTTATAGTCTGTATAACTTATAAATCCTTTTATAAGGGCAAGTTAAATAAGATATAGCTTACCTCTTAGGCTAAGTAATTATATTTAGCGACTAATTTGTTTATTAATTTAGTGGTAAAGGAGAATAAAGAATGTTTAGGAGTAATGTGTGGCAGTACCTGCTTGGCTAGATTAGTGTAGCTAGTAGTCTTTTGCTTTATCTTAGAGTAGTATTTAGCTGTATAATTAACTACTGCCTATATATTAGTATAGGGAGAAAAGTTGGTATTTATTAGCTATACTAAACTTATTGTAGGGTAGAGCTGGTTTAAGTATAGATTATTACACTAAGTATAAAACCTATAGTATTATAAGCTAGGCACCTTATCTACTTATAGCTCTAGGTGCTTTAGATAGGGGAAGTGGAACTAGTACTTAGAGGTAGGTACTGGTATAGTTTTGCCTTATATAGCTAGCGCTTTATACTTCTTTATGTATAGATAATATATTGTAAAGTAGGAATGGCACTAATAGTAGTTAATTATATAGGAAAGATATTTAAATATTATTAGTTAGTCTTATAGTCTTATTAAGAGAGGGTTGCCCTTGTCCTATTCTTAGTGCCTGTATGGTTTTAGGTTTATAATAGTGATTTAAAAGCCTTATTTACAAGTAAAATCTACTTGCTGCTCCTTATTTCTTATATCTGGTAAAGGGGTGTGACTAAACTAGTATAGACTATAGGAGTAGGAGCTGCTTCTTTCCTGCTACTTATACTAGTATTAAAAATTGTATAAGTTAAACTTTTTCTTTAGTATAATATTATGGAAGAGTTTGTTTTATATGTAAAAGTGTTAAGCTATAATATAGGGGTTCTTCTTAAGGAGCTTTTTTAAGAGTTATATCTAATTAGCTTTAGTATACTAGTACTACTTATTAAAATAAGGCATATAATAATATAAGCTATACTAGTAGTTGTTAGCTAGGCTTAATATAATAAAAGCACTTAAAACGTTTAAATAATAGGTAAAAGCTTTATACTTATGCCTTTAGCAGCCTTAAAAAGTACGTGTACCTTTAAGCTAGGCAGAAGCTTACTAGATAAAAGCGAGGAGAATGCTTCCTACTAGTCTATCTGGATTAGTTAGAGCTACTTAGAGCTCTTTAAGTAAGATCTACTTAGAGTTATTTTTACTTATATAATAATAGCTCTCTAACTGTATCTACTGCTGTATTAATATATTTAATATAATTGTTGGTTCAATACTAGGATCCCATTCCTGGGGTAAAACAAAGGGCTAAAACTGGTTCATACTGTTGGTCTGGTCTTCTCTGTGTATCTGGTGGAAAGCAGTCTAGGAGCTCCAGAGAGCTCTTAAATAGCTTCCATCTTGATCACGTGGTTGCTCCCCACGTGGCTCCCATGGAGCTTCCAGCTTCCATATCCACAGCGAGCGAGCGCTGCGAATCTACTGTTCCAACAATAATAAAGTAAAAGATAGGGTGTTAAGCAAAGTAGTTATTATTCTAATGTATTATATACTTGATCTAATCTATAAATTTAATCTTATACTCTTTAGGGAGGTTAAAATTAGTGCTTCTATATGGAAATAATGTTAGAAAGACATATAAAAAGATTAGATATATCTGTTTTAGCTTGTTAAGTAGTGTTCTTTATATAAAAGATATTAAAAGTTAATAGGTATTTTTTAGCTGTTATATAGCTAGAGGTATCTTTATAAGGGGCTTTTTAAGGTGCTTTTAATTAATATCTGCTTCTAATTATTTTAGCTTAGTCTATATAATAGTGATATTTAGTATAGTGATTTTATTATAGTTATTAGGGTTAGGCTTATTGTTAGGGTTAGGCATAAGGCTTTTAGTAGCGCTAGGGCTGATTTTACTTGTGATTACTTTTATATAGATATAATTAAGTATAGAGCTGTTTTCTAAGAGGCTTTCTAGTATATATTTATTCTATATAAAATTATAATATACTAGATAATAGCAATAGAGATACTCTAGCTATTACTTAATATAGTACTTATATATAGTAAACCACTTTTAAAACTATGCTTTTTACTGCTGATTTTAATCTAGTAGTTATAAGAGAATAATATTAAGGTGTTTTAGGTATAATAAAAGCTTATAGTATACCTTATTTATATTATATAGGAAGTAGATAATATAGCTATAATATTTATATTACTAATTATATACCTAATAAACCTAGATAAAAATATAAACTTATATAATAAGTATTTCTTTAACTATACTTAGTACTAGGAGCTTATTTAGTATATCTTTAAAATTAAGCTAATTCTTAGCTAAGTAAAAAGAGGGCTTATCTATATGTTTTTATAAATCTATAGCGAGGCACTTTTTATATATACTATTTTAATTTAGCTTTATATTAAATTATTTTTACTTATAATATATATAAAGCTTATGTTTTTTTGTGTCTAGTATATTGTTAAACTCTTATAATAATATATTATTAGCTTTATTAAGAGCTAGGGCATCTAAATCGTTAGAGAATAAAGGGATAAGCTTTTAAAACACTTAAACATTATATTTAATAAGGCTTGTCATGGCCGCTGGCCCTGACCACGGATCAGACCATCCACTGCGAGCATATAGACGAACAGATGGCCACAGCTGCCCAGCAGCTGCCCAGCCACTGATCTCTGTACGGCTGCGTACGTCAAGATCGTGGCAAGCAGAGGAGCTGTGGACGCCCAGAGGCCCTAGCTCCCTGGATATACCCCTGATCAGAGCTGGAGAGCAGCTACGCTGCCTCCTTCTCCCTGATCTCTATCTTAGAGTCTTTAGTTACTTATCCAGAGTATGGTCAACCAGCCCCGTTGCTGCCCCGTGAAGCTCGCCGTGACACTACTCTAAGA
>MU270033.1:1031922-1045342 GCA_021432635.1 Thozetella sp. PMI_491
AATATTATAATATTTTAATTATTATTTTTATTATATAATATATTACTAGATAAATAAGTTATATATATATCTTTTACTAATAGAAGTTAAATTAAAAGTACTAGAATTTTTTTAAACTCTCTTAAAAGTATAGAATTTTAATAAATTTAAATCTTAAAATATTAGTTAAAATATTACTTTTAAGTATAAAAAAACAAGTTATATAGCTAATTTATATTATAATTAATACTCTATCTTATTTTTAACACTTTTAATCTCGTGGTTGTCGAGATGCAGCTTTTTTAAAAGGTAGTAGGTGATTTGTGGGGCATTTTGCCTGGTCCGAGACTTTTTTAACCCGATTGTACTAAAATACTTAGATAATTAAAAGAAATTATATCTTAAAGAGGAAGAGGCTAAGGAGGCACTATTTATATTATAGACATAGATTTCTACTATAGTTAATTATTTAGCCTGTTTATATAAGTAGTATAAGGCTTTAAAGACAAAGAGTATAGATTTATTTACTTAAGAGTTTATAAACTTAAAAGCTAAAGAATTAATAGAGGCCTATGTTATTAATTACTTAAGCAAGCTTAATATAAGAGATTCTTCTTCTTAGTTAGACTTTAGACTAAACCCTTTTATATTGGCTAACCTTAGTTTAATATAGGCTAGTCAGAGTTTTAAAGGTAAAACTATTAAATAAGCTCTTATAAGTTCTCTAAGTATTTATTAAGTTCTTATATATTTTTACTAGTATTATATCTTATTTATTTAATTAGATACTCTAATCTATCTTTAGTATTATAAGAGTCTATAATATTCTTAACTTTATATTCTAGTTATTTATCGACTTTTATATATTTATCTAATCTAGTATTTCTTAATATTAGTTTAAGTAGTAAGATATAAAAAATAAGGTATATCTATATTATTACAAGTAGTTTTAGTTTATAAATAACCTTATTAATTTATTTTTTAATCTAAAATAGTCTTAATTTTTTAAAGTCTAATTTATTACTTAATTATATTATTTTAATATTTCTTTATAAGAGGTAGACCTTATCTCCCTTTTAAAAGGTTAGTCTCTTTAACCTTTTCTAGTTAGTATATTTACTTATTTTATCACAGATAAACTCTAGTTTCTTTTTTATAAGTTTATATAAGGTTTTTAATTTTTTAACTCTTAATCCTACTCTAAGATTTTCTTTTAAGTTAAGAGGGGTTTAATAGACTTTTAGTTTAAAGCTATAATTAGTAAAAAATAGAGATATTTTAGTTAATTCTTGTCTAGTATTATTATAGGTAAACTAAGCGATTAATAATAGTTATATCTAATTATTTAATTTATAATTAATATAATAGTATAGGTATTATTTTATAGTCTAGTTAAGTCTTTTTATTTATCTATTAGATTAAGAGTAGTAAGCTATTAATAATTAATATTTAATTCTAAGTTAGGCTATAAGGGCTTTTTAAAAATTTAAGGTAAATAACTTATCTTTATTACTAACTAGTTTATCTAATAGTCTATAATTTATAATAATATTCTTTATAAATATATAAGCTAGTTCTTTAATATTATTAGCTTTTTTATATAGAATAAAATAATTATACTTAGTAAGTTTATCAGTAATTATTAAGATATTATTAAAAGATATTTTAATTAAAGGTTTTTTTAAGAGTGATAATTTTATAATAAAGTCTAAAGAGACTAAGCTCTATAATTTTTTAGGGATTAAAAGAGGTTATAATTCTTTATAGATCTTATATTAATTTACCTTGCTTTTATTATATTTATTATATTCCTTAATTACTTTTTTTATAATTTTTTTAGCTTTAAGAAAGTTATAAGTATAATATAATTATTTTAAAGTCTTAATAACTCTTTAATATCTATAGGAGAGGATTTTATATAATTTCTTTATTAGGTTTTATTATAAAGTATTAGAGATATAGATTTTTCTATAAAATTAATAGACTTTATTTTTCTTTTCTATATTTTTACTAAGGCTATTTTATATAAAGTTTATAAAGTCTTAATTATTATAGGCTTTTTTAATCTTATTAGTTTAATCAGGGTTTAAAAGGATTTAAAAGGTAGTGTTTAGCTCTTAAAAAGCCTAGCCTAGGCTTTTATCTTTTAAGACTATTAAAATACTTTATATATATAGTTCTAGTTTTTATATATAGTCTTTTCTTTAACTAAGGGTATTTACCTTAGTATTTTCTAGTTTTTTTTTATATATAATTCTAAAATTAAATTTAAACAGGAATTTAGTTTATTTAATTTATTATTTATTAAGTTTTTTATTTATTATAAAATAAATAAGGTTTTTATAGTCTATATAAATAATAACTTAATATTATACTTTATAAAGATAAACCTTTTATTCTTTAAGAGTTTTAATAATAACTATTAGTTTTTTATTATATATTTAATAATTAATTTCTACTCCTTTAAGCTTTTTTAAGAAAAAGATAACTAGGTATAATAGTCCTTTTTTATTATATTATTTAAGTTATTCTTTTATTATAAAGTCTAAAGAGTTAGTTTTAACTTTATATAGTTTTACTAGGTCTAAAAGTATAAGTATAGGTTTACTTAAGATCTTTAACTTAATAATTTTAAAGGCTTTACTAGCTTAATTAGTCTAATTAAACTTAATCTTCTTATAAGTAAGTTTTATAAGTAGTAAGGCAAGCTTATTATAGTTTTTTATAAAGTAGTAGTAATAATTAGTAAATCTAAGGAAAGTTTATACTTTTTTTACTGTTTTTAATAATAGCTAGTCTTATACTACTATTATTTTTTTAGAGTTTATTCTTATAAATCTAAGGGTGATTTTAAATCTTAAAAAGATAGTTTTTTTAATGTAGAACTTACTTTTCTCTAGTTTTACTAAGAGTTTAATGTTTTTTAAGGCTTATAGTATAATATAAATATATTACTTGTGTTTTGTTTTATTTTTTAAGTAGATAAGGATATTATCTAAGTAGATAATATAAAATCTATTGATATAAGGTTATAAGATATAGTTAATTATAACTTAAAATATTATTAAGGTGTTTTATAGTTTAAATAGTATAACTAAATATTTATAGTGTCTATACTTAGTCCTAATTACTGTTTTCTATTCCTCTTTTTTTACTATTTAAATTAGGTTATAAGCTCCTTTTAGGTTGAGGTATGTCATGGCCGCTGGCCCTGACCACGGATCAGACCATCCACTGCGAGCATATAGACGAACAGATGGCCACAGCTGCCCAGCAGCTGCCCAGCCACTGATCTCTGTACGGCTGCGTACGTCAAGATCGTGGCAAGCAGAGGAGCTGTGGACGCCCAGAGGCCCTAGCTCCCTGGATATACCCCTGATCAGAGCTAGAGAGCAGCTACGCTGCCTCCTTCTCCCTGATCTCTATCTTAGAGTCTTTAGTTACTTATCCAGAGTATGGTCAACCAGCCCCGTTGCTGCCCCGTGAAGCTCGCCGTGACACTCGTTATATATTATAAACTAATACAGCCCTACTTCTATAAGCCTATAAAGTAGCTTTATTACTTTTAAAATAGTGTTTAAAGGGTATTAACTATATAACTTACACGGCAAACATAGTAAAATAATACACTAGAGATCAGACCTTAACTAAGTATAAGCTTATATAATATCTCTAAGTATAACTTTAAGTCCTTATTATCTAAAGCTTAGTACAAGTATTAAGATCAGTTATTAGCTATAATATAAGATTATTAACGCTTAGGTAAGGAGAATATACTTCTCGTGGTTACTATAGCCCTAGGCGATTAAACGTGATTTTTCATATAGATACTTAGTACCTTACCCTTTTACTTTATAAATAAGCTAGTAACTAAAGATCCTAGCCTAACTATACTCTAGCCTTAGAATAATCAGCTTAATTACACCTATAGCTATTAGTGACTCGATTTTAACTTAATCAGAGAGCTTAAATAACTCTCTTAATGCTTTAATAGTCCTTATTATACACATTTTAATAATAGTTTTATAACTATACTACTTTTTTTTAATCTAGTAGTTAGCTGTTACAGCGATCTTACTGCTCTAAGTCCTTTACTTATTAACTTATCTATTTTTATAATCCTTTACTTAGCATATAGCTACCTCTTATTTTATTAGTTAACCTTACTTTTATTGCTTTAATAGTTTTAGATATTTAAATATAATTATTTCTTTACTCTCCTCTTAGGGTATTAACTAATTATTCTATATATTATAAGGCTTAATCATAGTACTTTTAAACATAACAGGTCTATTTATTATTTCTATAGTAATGTCTTTATTAGTTATAGTAAGTACTTTAAATAATTCTTTTTATATTTATAGGCCCTTATGTTATATTAGTACTAAACTCTTAAAAGCTAATAATTATAGCAGGATATATTTAATATCTAGCTTATTTTATATATAAAGTGCTTCTTAAATCTAGCGGTTTATAGAGATCTTCTAAAGCTTAATTAAGGCTTTACTATAAGCTTTTATACGTTAAATCTAGCTTATAAAGGGGGGTAAATCTATTAAGATTTATAGATATACCCTAAAGACTAAGAGGGTTAGGACTAATCTATTTGGTCTAGCTATAGTATTTACTACGCTAAGAGTAGCTTATAATGCTTTTTCTCTACTCTTTTTACTCTTTATAAGTATAATATTATATACTCTTCTTAATATCTTATATACCCTCTTAATCTTTTTAATTAAGTTATATACTTTTATTAGGACTTAGTAGTATATAATCCCTATAAGCTTTGCCTTAGCTTTAAAATAATTAGCTATAAAGTTAGTACTTAAATTAGTTGTTAAAATATCTAATAGTCTTAGATATATATTTATCTAGCACCTCTTTAAGGTCTTCCATATTATTTTAACTGTTATATCTATAAGAAAGCTCCCCGCTTAGAATCTTATACTTATATAGATTATATAAAGCACTAGTTTACTATTAAAATATATTATATCTATTAAAATCTTATAGTTAAAGTCAGCTTTCTTTTATAGCTTAAACTTAAAGTGTTTTAATATGCTTTAGTATATCTAGTAGAAGTGGTAAAAGCAGTTTATAAGCTTAAGAGTACTTATCTTAACATTATGGCTTACTTCCTTAAGGAACTTATATATTTTCCCTATAGATAGGTGGCTAAATTATAAATAAATATGCTTTAGCTTAGCCTTAGTTAGGAATACTATGCTTAATCTGTTTAAACCGTTTATTTACTATACTTTTAGGTTGTCTAAGTAAAGTTATATATAGCTTTATTTCCTATATACTAATACGTATACTCTAAAGGTACTTACTAGCTTATTATATATATTGTATAGCTTTATCCTAAGCTTGTCTATATCTTTTAAATAGAGAAGGAAGGGGGTTAGTATGTTAACTATATAAAATATTACCTGGCTAACCGGTATATCTAGCTTAATACTTCTTATAAAGCTTATAAGAGTTTTACTGCTAAACTTTATATATACTTCCCTAGCTCTACTAGTGTCTAGTATAATCCCTAGTATCTACTTGTAAAGTGTTTAGAACTAGCTTCTCCTAGTGGTTGATTTCTCAGCTGTACTAGTATCTAGTATTATACCCTAAAATACCTCTTTAAAGTATTGATTAAGTATAAAAACGTTTGTTTTATACTTATTATAATCAAGGTTCTAGTTTATTAGCAGAGTATCTCTTGTTTTAACTTATAATATATACTAGAATAATACACTAGTAAGTTAAACAGTTGTCTCGCGTTATTAACTGCTTTCCTAATCACTTTTATCACTCTTAGAAAGCTTACTATAATTACTAGCTTTCCTATTAGCCTTATTATGATTTTTATCTTAATAAAATATAGTCTTTAGGATTAAGCTTTTATATAGGGTAAGAAATACTTAGAAAGTCTTTTTAGGCTTGTTATAAAAAGCTTGGTCGCGCTTCTAATCCTTTTTTACCTTTACCTAATCCTCTTTTATATAGTTTGTTAAGAAACAGCCTTTCTTTTTATATATTTAGTATCTACTAGTCTATTTTATATTAGATCTTTAATTATCTAATAAAAAGTGTTTAAAGCTTTTTTTATAGCCTTTTTAACACTCTTCTATCTATTAGAATTATTAATCTATAAAAAAGCTTTTCCTGGTTGATAATTATATATTCTTTATAATCTATAAAGTACTTCTAAGCATTAAATAAAGTGTTTTAAAGCTCTTTTCTAGCCTTATAAGTGCTATTAATAGCTTTTTAACTCTTAAGACTACTTTTAAAGTTATATCTATTAATTATTATTTAGTATTATATGTATTGCTAAGAGCTTATTGGTATAGCTATAGCTTGTTAAAGAGTACTTATAGTACTTTTAGTTTGCTTTTTCTAGTTATCTCTGGTCTCTTTCTTAGGATTAAGAATGTTAGTAAGCTTTAATTGTTATAGTATAGAGCTTATATGGTTTTTATATTATAGTATTATCTAATCTAGGTATATAGTATTATAAATAGCTGTTTAGGGTTTATATAATATAGGTAGTATTATAGTACTTCTCCTCTTAGTAAGTAGTTGAAGATTATATAGAGTTATAATAGTCTAATCCTAAGCTTTTATGTGTATAGTAAGAACTGCCTAACTTTAGAGTCTAGGATATTATACTAGGCGCTGGTCTATATATTCCTATCTTTCTAGATTTTTATAAATACTTATAGTAAGCTTATATTAATCTCTTTAATAGGGGATACTAGGGGTAGTAGAGCATATTAGTCCTAGTTCTACCAGTCTTTATTAATAACTATTATTGGAATAGCTGTTTGCAGCGCTGGCGAGCTGTGGAGGATCTGTAGTATTAGGATCCCATTAATCACGTGGATTCTTATTACGTGATCAATAGGAGCATATAAAAGTCGTTCCTAAGCTCATTAGCTCTTAGGAAGAATACATAAGATAGATACTAATACACGATACGGATTTACACAGTTTGTTTGCTTTATTGCTTTACGAGATCTCGTACGCTTACCAAACACTGATCAGTGTTACTTTCAAAGCGACACAGAACAGCTAAGGGAAGCTTACAAACACTCTTCTAGAGATCGCCGCCCCGAAACTCAGAATCAGGGATCTCTGAGAGTAAGTGATCAGAACAAAGGGCCGCCCCTAAATAAGAATCAGGACTTCGCCTCGATCACGAAAACGACTATCCTACGCGCACACGAGCACTGTGGCCAGCGCGTGAAAAGATAGCCCCGCAACAGGCCAGACTCACCCAAGAGGAGCGCGATGAAGCAGAGGTCATCAGCATCTTGGAGCAGATACAGCTCACGATCCAGGATCGTAAGATCGTTAACCAAGAAGCAGTCTTACGACCGCCACAATCAATCGACTTGGAAACAGCTTTGAGAGAGCAAAGGAACGCGTGGGTAGTGTCTCATCTGCTCGAGTATACAAACGATCACGCCAACCCACGAGGATTCAAGCTCCTTAGCTATTTCTAAGAGGACTTCAAAGGATAGCACACCAAGCACTTTGAAGAGCTGAGCGGACAGATCAAACGATCACTGGCAAGCTTCTTAGAAGATCGAGGGCTCCCAGTGCAAAGATCCAGAACAAAGCCGATCTCGAAGATCCTGTGGGAGTATACGATTTAAGATTTTGATGAGGAAACAACCACAGAGGTCCGCCAAACGATCAAAAGAGAGACTCCAAGCATAGGAAGCACGATCCAGACTAGGGAGGAGCTAAGACCCCTAAGGATAGAAGCTTGTCGAGAGTCTCCAGTGTAGATCTTGCTATAGGGACAGGGCTAGAATCAACAAACCAGCTATGTGGGTCAGCAATCTAGACCAGACCAATCACAGCCTACAGATCCACTAGAATAGTCTAATATGGGTCTATTCAGGACTATTGAGAGCCAATCAGAGGCTCTAGATACCTAGCATAGACCCTATGTGGCTTACCCCTTAAATAGAAGATTTTTACAGCGTCACTTTATACAACCCTAACCCTAGGGATATCCCCAGCAGCAAAAGAGGGATGCTAGAGCCCCACAAGCAGCTACAAGTCAAAACACAGCAGGGAACGATCAGCAGAAAGGCCCATGGGGGATCGATCTATACTGGGAGGAATGGGACTAGCAATCCCTACCCCTGCCGGTATCCCCGATAGAGGAGATTGATGTGAGTATACTATAGTTGTTCTCTAAGATCTAGAAGGAGAAGAATACGTAGACTAGAGCTTAGTACGATATACTAGATTCTAAGGTGAAACAGTTCCTGTTATACTCGAGGAAGCTTAAGATCTGCCTTTCCTAGCTCTATATAGTATTTGATTAGATATTAGGAGGGGAAGCCTTATAATATTTCTTTAACTATATAAATCTAAAGCAGCTATTTGCCATACTATATATAGAGATCAGACAGTACTATAATATAAAGATAAACAGAGCTCTATACCACAATAATTAAAGCTTATTAACGCTTAACATCCTAAAAGAAAAGCTAAAGATAGCTAGAAAGAGTAGTTAGGAGGTGCTCCAAGCGCTGTTTAACAAGCTATAGTTATACCAGCAAGCTCTTAGCGAGGAATACTAAATAGAACAATAGCTTATAGATATAATACTAAGAGTTATTTCTGGCATACAAGAGCTGTTAATTACCCTCTCTAAGCCAGAGAGGAGCTTCAAGGCACTCTGTTCTTTGCTCCGTAGCACACTCTAGACGGTAGAGAACACCAATTTATCCACTATAGAAAGCTTTTTCGTTAACCAACGATTCTAACGTGCTAATAAGTGCTTAAAGAGTCCTTTCCAAAGCTTAAGACCATTCTAGACCAACAAGCTAAGCTCAAATAAAAGAAAATAAACTAGTAAGTATTAGTATTATAAAAAGATCAGTTACTACTCTAAAAACTACATAAAAGCTAAACAAGTAAAGGCAAAAAAAGAATAAAAGCTCTAGTAATCTTTTAAGAACAAGCCCAAGTAAGGCTATAAAGCATACCTTACAGCATATAAAAAACCATCCCCACACAAGACATTCCTAGAGGAATAGCATTCAAGTGATCCAGACGATCTCTTAAGTGAAGAAGAGAGCAAGGGAGAAAGCAGTTAACAACGAGAGACAGCAGCTTAGCTTATAGACTCAGTATTCTAACACGCTCTACAAGTAAAAATAAGGAATACACCGCTAAACCACTGTTAATCTAATCGAGAAAAGCACACCAACAAGATATTCATACTTAACAAATACTCTAAAGCTATATTTTAAGGTATTATACCTAACACAGGCACTATAGAGAAGTTAACCACTAGTATAAGGCAGTTCTAAGCCCTCTAACAACAGCTTCCTATAATCTCTTTAAACAGGGATAGAGCTAGCGAAGCGCGTATCCGCTTTAAAAGCGGAGATCCCCTAAAATCTATAGGAACCACAATCGTCAGCACCCCGATCGGCCAGATCATATTCCACATAGTGGAAACACCTACGCCGTTCTTACTATGTTTAAAAGATATAGACGATCTCTCCACAGAGCTACACAATATAAGGAACAAGCTAGTAAAGGCTAATAGAGTATGTATTCCAGTATGCCATAAATAAAGATATATATAGTTCTACCCAGATGGAATAGGAATAAGCATAGATAGTGTTGATAAGCTTACAAGAGTAGTATTCCTAACCGAGATAAAGCTTAGGCATGTATATAGACGCTTTAATCACCCTTCTATAGGCAAAATATATAAGTTCCTCACGGGAGCAGGCTATAAGGTTGAGATAAGCACGCTCAAGCTTATAAACCGCTTTTACCACTTCTGCCAGAAGCATAAAAGCACTCCTAAGCGCTTTAAGTTTACTCTCTACAAGGAAGCTAACTTCAACCATAAGATCCTGGTTAATATAACATACTTCAGCAGCAAACCAGTACTCCATATAATCTATACAAGCACAGGATTCTAGGCTAGCAGCTTCCTAAAGGACATAACTACCAAAACAACGTAGAATACCTTAAAAAGGTGTTAGATAGATATATATCTAAGTCCACCAGATATTCTCACCACAGATTCGGGCACCAACTTCGCCTCTAATCACTTTAAGGCAGAAGTAAAGCTCGCAGGGATCACCTACTAGCAGGTCCCAGTCAAGGCACACCATAATATTAAAAAGATTAAACGAGTATATAAGAGTCTAAGGAGAGCCTATGATATCATACTTAAAGAGGGCAGAAGGAGCATCAAAGAGGCACTTCAAGCAGCCTTAAGCGCTGTCAACGCAACAACTAGACCAGATAGTCTAGTACCAACACTGTTGGTATTTAGCGCCTATCCACGGATTTCTATAGATTCGCCACCTTCAGCTAGCTAACTACAGCACAAGAGAGCTTATAAAAAGGCGTTGATAAAGCTATGGAAGACCTCAACCGAGAAACGTATCAGGGAAGCTATCAACACACGCAACAGACCGAATATAGATAAAACCCTCCCGCAAACGCTTGTACTAAAGAGCTTAGTACTAGTATAGCAAGAGAGCCCATGCCAGTAGTAAGGCCCGTTTAAAGTGCTTTAAGTATCAGAAAAAGATATCACTATAAATACTATCAACGGTCCAGCTACATTTAGAACCACAGCGATTCAGCCATACAATATGCTAGGAGAGCAATAGACTGCCCCCAAGGAGATTAGAACAAGCATACCGTTTAAATATCCTAAACATCTACCACAATAGAAACAAGGCAGACTATTAACCAAGGCAAAACACACAGAGCAAAGTCATCTAAACACAGTCACGAAGCGTATAACACATAGTAGCACACTCATAGGAACAGCTGTATTCATAACAGAAAAGGAACACAAGTCATATAAACAAGCTCTCAAGCTCAGAGCCAAGGGAGCTATCAAGACCACCAAAGCACCATTTAAACTCTTAGATCAAGCTAAAATCCAGTCCCTAATAACGGCTAGAGTACTCAAGGTAATCCCTCTAACAAAGGATCTAAAGGATATCAAGATCTTTAGTTACAGGCTCGTTCGCAAAGTAAAAGGGCAGGGGACTATAAAACCATACAAGAAATCACACCTTATAGCCTAAGGCCATAGTAACAACAAGAAGCAAATACTTCTTACACAAGCGCCTACAATCCTACGCTGTAGCTAGAGACTAATCCTTGCACTTATACCAACTATAGTATTAAAGGGATTCGAGGTTATACTGCGAGATATCACACAAGCTTATACCCAATTAAAGTCAGATCTCTAACATATAGTTTTACTATATCTACCGCGCGAGCTACGTAGCTAGTACCTAGAAAACACAGTTCTCAAGGTTATAAAACCACTTTATAGGCTCGCCGAAGCAGGTCTATACTAGTTTATAACGTATAGCGAGCACCATAGGCAATAGCTAGATATAAAGATCTCTAGATACGACCTATGCCTGCTTATTATAAAGCCAGGAAAGCTGTTTAGCCTAGTTGGCCTACAGACCGATAATACACTTAATATTAGCAGCTTAGACTTCCTATAAAAGGAGGAAATAGAGCTTGCTAAAGCAGGCTTTAAAGTGAAACTGAGATTGTTATTAACGCCCGGTATAAAGGGGGACTTTAACGGTTGCCATATAAGCTTAAGTGAAGATTCTATCGCAATCAGGCAAAAAGGCCAGGCAAAAAGACTAAAGCTTATAAACCATAATTTAAAGAGCACAATAAAGCAATTCATCGAGCAGAAAGCTCAAGGAGCCTACATCGCATCCATCTACCAGCTAGAAACAGCATTTAACTTTACAGCAGCGGCACAAGAGCTCCAACCTACTAGACCAGAGATTAACGCAATTAACAAACGCATCCAGTAGCAGATTAATAACAGCACTAAAGGACTCAGATACATATATATTAAGCTAGAAAGAGCCAGATTATACATGTTTATAGACAGTTCCTTCGCTAACAATAAAGACCTTAGTTCACAGATCAGATATATAATCATTCTCAGCAACAAGAGCATATAAGAGCAACTAAATGGCTTTAAGGTGATCAGAAACGTCATCCACTAGTCCTCTACAAAGTGTAAAAGGATTACAAGAAGCGTTTTAGCAAGTAAAATTTACAGTATAACAGCTGGTTTTAATATCAGCTACATGCTAAACCATACACTTGGTACGATTATACAACGGCTTGGTTTAAAAGCGCTAGAGCTAGTTATCTGCACAGATTCAAGATCGCTATACCAGTGTCTAGTCTAACTGGGGAGCACTATAGAAAAGCATCTTATAATCGATTTAATAGCAGTACGCCAGTCTTATAAGGCTTATAAGATCGCCAAGATTAGATAGATCGATAGAAAAAACAACCCTACAGATACTATAACAAAAGCACTTCCAAACAAGGCACTAGAAACGCTAATATCAACAAACAAAGCTGTTTTCCACATTAAAGGATAGGTTCAACGCGCAAAGGATCATACAAATACAGTTCCTAAAGTATAGTTTACTTTACAATCTTACTAGCTTATTTCCTAAGATATTTGTTACTTTAGTTATTACATTGTTTATTACTTTGGAGTTGGCACTTTGAACAGCAATCGCACTGCGGAGAGGAGCATACGATGAGAGGAGGGAAAGCGCACGCCGGCGCAGAAGATTGATTCAGGGGGACGTGTCCCCCGGCGATCGGGAAATACAGAAAACGCCAGAGCCAGACCACCAAAACAAAAAGCAAGTTGAGCTTTCGCTCAAGGGAAGAGCAGCGCGCCGAGCCGAGCAAAGGCCTTTTGGCCGGCCTCCTTCTTCTCGTTTGCCGTCATATTGGCGATGTCGTTGTTGTCGTTGTCGTCGGCGTCTAGCTCTGCCGCGAGGCGGAGCATCCCGCGCACCACAGGGCGCCAAAACCGGATCTCCTAAACTTATATTAGCAGCTCCCAAGAGTAGTGAAACAAGGAAACTAACCTTGGCGTCGTTGGCCTCCTTTGCGGCCAGGAACTTGGCGGCAGGAGCCGCAGCTATCTTTGGGCTATGACTACGGTTAGAGCTGTCAAAACACAATTGAGAGATCGGGAGAGCAGTGCTTACATAGCGGTACAACTGTGACCGGAGTCACAACGCCAGCAACGGTTCCCAGCTGGCTGGGTATCACGACAAGGATCACCCTTGTCTTTGCCGGATATGGCCGATTTCAAACACGGGAGGCAAGAGCTCCCGCGCACAGCTCCCTTGGGCAGGCGCGCCCGGCGAGCACCCTTCACTACGGCGCCACGCGCCACCACCTTGCCCTTGGCCTTGGCCTTGGCGGCCGACTTGCGCTGCGACGATCCTATCCGAAAGCTCGTTAGCGCATACAAAACACCAATGGAAAGAGCGGAAAGAGCAGAAACAGCAAAACCAACTCACTCTTGGGAGGCATGGTGAAAGTTGAGTCGAAACTGTAAAAGACGTGTTGAGTCAGTGGGGAG